>AWUE01014252.1:0-119227 GCA_001974825.2 Corchorus olitorius
AGATTACGTTCATTTGCAGTCATTTGTTTATAGTCAACCCAATAGAATTACACCTTTTACTCTTTGCTTCTACTTAAGGCACCCAATTTTGAGGGAGTAAAAAAACGCACACAAGAAAAACAAGTAAACAAGATAAAGTCCCATTTTTTACTTTAATAGCAATTTTCATAGTATGCGATTTGGGAAGTTTACTTTTTAGGGCAATGAATAGTTAATCAAAATGCAATAAACAAGAATCAAACTAAATTGGCCAAACAGGAACCATTAATTCAACAGATTTCCTATTTCCAAAATTTGTAACCACTATGACCAAATGCTAAAACAACTAGGCAGAGGAAATGACAAATGATCGAATAAATATATTCTCTTTTCTAGTTTTCAGTAAGAATCATAATCAAACAACAATTAACTACTTAATTTGCAGCAACCACGAATATAGAGTAGAGCAGAGGAAGGCTAAAAAGGTTACCGTATAAAGGCGGAATAATTAGCATAAACACTTTTACGCATTTCTTCAGCAGAAGCTATCTTCAAATCGAACAGATAGGAGCATAATTGCCTTATTTCCTGTTCAAGTTAAATCTTTTATTCAGAATTAAACATTCAATTTTTTCAAGGAACTTCAAAATAATCAGCAGTAAATGAAAAGATTTAAAAAACAAAATTAAAAGAAGTGAAAGAAAAGGTGAGAAAACCTCGTCGTTGAGAGAACACTTGGACTGAACATAAGCGTCGGCGTCGAACTTATCGGATTTGAAAACGTTGAGACCTTCCTCGATTTTTGGACCGTTTTCCTTGGAAGCCGCCGTCGCTCGCGTGGACCGCCCCGTCACCGTTTTGACGGTTGCCATTTTTATTAACTTCAGCTGAAATCAGATCGGAGCTGAGGGAGGAAGACTTGGGAAAAGGCGAAAGAAGGAGAAGGCAATGGCAATTATTGAGAAGCGAAATAGGCAATGAAAAGAATGGATCGGAGGGGCAGTTTGGGAATTTCAGAAGAGTCCAGCCATGGAACACAGTTGGGAGGCAGCAGGTGGCTTCTTCTTAACGCAAAGAAAAAAAAATAATTAAATGTTCCCGCTAGATTTCTGCAGTCGTTTCTATTTTTTGGACCGTACCTTCCAAATATTTGACGCTGTTGTTTCTGGGGAAATTTCAACTATGGTGGTCTCAAAATTTTTACTCTATTCCCTTTTAAATCCCTAACTTTTAAATTATTCTAATTTAATCCCAAAATTTTTTAATAATAATTTAGTTCGATTTTGATTCTCTTAATTAAAATTATTACTATTATAAATTTCCTAATAACTTATATTTTTTTATGATTTTATTAAACTTCTCATGATGTCTCATCTCTTTGAGCCTGAAAATGTTGGAAATTATGTGCTTTTGGCAAATATGTATGCATCATTGAATAAATTGGGAAATCTGATTAGTGAAAGGAAAAGGGGAAATTTCCTGGTTATAGTTGGGTATCAAGCTCGTTTATATACATGGGAGATTGTCTGGAAGCAAAAGCAACAATTTTGTTAAACAAGATTGCCTGCAGCATCTTCGCCCTGTTGAATCAAGGTAGTCATATGCTGCTCCAACATATTAACAACACGATTCAACACTTGAGGAATTTCACTATAAAGCCTCAACATTCTTGAAAGATCATCCGCCTTGAAAGATCCAGAATTCTCATTTTCAAGGAGCTGATTTGAATGGACAACCAACAACTCATGTTGCACTTTCTCGATCAATTTGGTCTCAGTGCTTGAATTCAGATAATGAGTCACTCTTTCCTTCTCCTTGTTCAAACATTCTTCAACCTTAATCAAGTAATCAGGACAAGAATCTTCTTCATTAATCCAACTTGACGCCTTGCTCGAATAGTAATCACCAGAATCCTTAATCAACTCTGTTTCAAAATCTTCCTTATAATAATCCATCCCCATCTCAACAAAAATACCCAACACATCCTTCACCATTAATGCTCGGTCTATCTGTTTCCCCTCTCGTTCTTCATTGATAAGGGAAATAACAGCCTTTGTGACCTTTTCATGAACAACCTTATAAACCAAATCACGGAAGCAGGTCATCCCAATATATACCTGTTGACATATGTTAACATAATATGATCAGATGGACTCTGATTGCTGGGAGAATTCCTGGAAGAATAGCTGAGGAACTTGAGAAGTATTGGAACACAAGGTACTCAACAAGCCAGTGAAAAACAGCATTTGGGACATGTTGGAACTTGGAAATTTGTTTTTCTCTTATGGAATTTGATTGAAGATCAAGGCAGATGATGACTTGCTAATTATTGTTATGAGATTGTTGAAATATAGGGGTATTTATGATTTATTTTGTTCTGAGTCTTGAAATAGTGCATTGGCCTTTTGTATTTCTTGACCTTCTTAAGGTAAAAGAATTCTGGAAATTTTTCAAAAGGAATTATCATGAGGTGTTCATCTTTTTTTCAATTTCAAGTTCTCTTCCACCTGAAAACATGGGCCTCCTTGCCCAATGCCCATTACAACTTTAGCAATTAGATTTTTTGGCCCACAAAAATTTGCAGTTTAGAGAACTTCCATATGGACCATATATGCCCATTACAACTTACTATCCATAATTCAAGGCCCAAAATGAAAAAGAAAAGAAACATATATTTATGTAACTTTTGTAAGTACATATATTTATATATTTCATTTATTTTGAATTTATAATTATTTTTATTATTTGTTTAATTATTATAATATATGAATTGCTTAAAATTTAAAAATTTTAAGGACATATGATATTTAGTCACTGCTAATCAATCTTTTAATAAAATTTTTATTTATAAATATCATTAAAAAGTTATTTGAAATTTGAAAATATATTAATAAATGATATCCTTCTCTCCTTGCTTTGTTTTGCTTCCTCTCTCCCGTTGGTCGGGATTACATACTCCGGCCGTACCTCCACCGCGACAACCGCCGACATTTCCTCTGTCGTCACCACTATAAAGATCAGGCATGTCAACAATTTTTTGCATTCACAAACACTACCATTCTTCTCTCAATCCAGAACCTTTTTCTACCGGCCCTGACCCATTTTTCGACGGCTTTGGTGTGGGTTCAGACCCACATCCTCCCTTATTAACCGGCGGTGAATATTAGTCTAATATTGGTGGGCAACGATGCGGTGTTCGGTTCTGCTACTCCATCGCGTTTTTTGCTACTGACGATCATGAACATTTACATGGCGTTGAGGGAACATGGGTGGACCAAATTTCGGTTTCCACCACTTTCTCGTTCTTGTCGACAGTCACCCCTGCTTTTCCTCCTTCCTCTGCATGGTTCAAGCAACTCGTCGGTGACCTTGTCATGAAACCCCTGTTGCAGTTCTTGTCGCAGACGAACTCCTCATTCTTGATCAACCTTTACCCATATAGTTTGATACAAATCAACAATCGGACTCCACTGGGTTTTGCTTTGTTTGAAAATTACCCATTTAACTACAGGCGAGATAAGATGAGTGTTCTGAGGTATACGAATCTTTTTGATTCGATGTTGGACGCGGTGCTTAATTGTCTTGCTCATGCTGGTTACCGGAATATACCAGTGATTGTAATGGAGACCGGCTGGCCGAGTGGTGGAAGGGAGGCAGCCGATCCGACGTATGCGGAGATCGTATTTCAAGGGTTTGGTCGAACACCTCGGTTAGAATCATTTGTTGGGAGACGTCGCCTAAAAGTGGATGGCCTCTCCGTCGTGTATGTTTTCGAGCTACTAGACCGATCTGCAACGAGATGGGGCATTTTGTCCGAGAACCTGACAAGGAAGTATAGTCTGCAATTCTCCACTGCTATAACTATTAGTTTGCTGCATCATTTATATGACTTGTTTGTTATTTGCTTGACTGTGATCATCTTGTCTATTCCTTCACTTAGACTGATATATCTGCTTCTACAATAGAGAGCAAAGGTAAGGGATAGAAAAGCTTCAAATGATTCTACTGTAATGGTACAAGTATGGGTGTTAATTGTTCCATATAGCTGATCATTCTTCAATGTTTTATTGTCAGAACATATATAGTTGTTCATTGTTTCAGACAGTTGTTCATGGTTTCATACTGTTCTGACAATATGAAACAATGCAACTATATATGTTTTTTCAACAACTAACCCTAAAATTGTTTTTTCTAACTCAACTTTTTATGTTAAAAAAGCTATACATATAGTAATTGTTTTTTTAATTGGACGGGTGGGATTTGGGATAGGAGAGGGCTACAAGTTACCTCTTATTGTGTAGTCCATTTTCTAAAAATTACAGAGAATGCATTTAAGAGTAAAACTTATTTCCATTCAAATAATATATATATCTATCTCGACGATTTCAGATTGCACCACATGAAATGTTCAGATTGTGCCATTCAAATACTTAATAATACTTATTTTTCTTAGATGCATATTTAAGAAATTTTGCATCTAATTTCTAAATAGGCAAATAAAACAATGCCAACCGACACCATCAACTATAAAATTCAAAAAAAAACTTATGAATTTATTTATTTTATTTAAAAAATTATATTTTGCTATTATCAAAACAAATAAAAAATATTTACATCTCTTTATTTAGAATATTTTATATAATTTCAGAAATTTTATATAAAAATATTTAAATTAATTTTTTTAAGGAAGGATATTAAAAATTTATCGAAAAATTAAAATTTTTTATTTAATAAATCTAAAAAATCGAGTGGGGTCAATTGACCCCACTTATATATACTCCAGAAATTAGCCAAGTTTCTAAGGCTTTCCAACACTTGTCAACTTACATTCAATTGAGAGTGCTTAGAGGTTGTAAAACAAATGAATATATACTATGATTTATCATGTATTTTTTGCTCATTTGTGATTCAACTTGTGTCAAACTTTCCCCTCTAGCATTTAGGGTCATGTGGGGTCTATATAAGTCCTGACGTGGAGATATCATGTCAGCAAAAGTTTGTCACGTCAGCAAATTTTATAGGACTTAATGAAATTTATCATGTTAAGATGGAATTGGCCTGATTTTACAAATTCAGAAGGTAAAGTGACACAATTTAAAGTTTTTCCCAAGTAAAGCAATGGTGAAATTTGTTTGAAGTCTGAATGTTTTGTGGGAATCCCGAATCTCATTCGAGTGTAGTTCTTTTATATTGTTTTAGCTTTTGCTTTGCAAAGCTATATAATTTTTGTTTGAACAAGTGGTAAGTATCAAGTCTCTAATTAATTTCATCTTTTAACTTCGCAAATTAAGCGGACGATAGTCAAAGAACAAACGACGTCGTTTAATGCTCAATTTGACATTTATTTTTTATTTTTATCCAATTTTTGACATTTATTTATTCACCGTCTGTTTCTTTTCCGGTTTTCCCAAGTACTATTTCTTTTCTTCTTCCTTTGTTTCTCTGGTTTGATTCTTCACTACCAAAGGTAATCTTCGTCAAAATCAATCCTTTCTTTGTCTTTTCTAATCATTCAAACTTGAAATTACTACTTCTCGATCTGGGTTTTTCATTTTTCGTTTAAATTTATTATAAAAATAATACAAATTGAACAAATTCTGTCATCAATACTTGAAGATTTTTCTTCTATGGGTTAGGGCTATTCGTTTTCTAATTAATTGTTTCTTATTGGCAGTTATAGGAAAATGGAGGAAATTCTTGCTGTTGTTATTTCAATGTTTCTCGTCCTGGCGTTAGTTCCTTTATATCTATGGAAACGCCGTCAGGATACTCGGTCAACCGATGAGCACGTTGAAGAACGGCAGGTATGTTGGAAGTAACAAAAGTTGTAATTGTTCCTTTAAAATGGAAAAAAATATGTGATCTTTTTATTGGTTGGACTATGGGTTTTAGGCTCCAAGGAGGGAAAATGTGGTACGTGGTGGAGCCACTGGTGGTCGTACTAGGATGCGGAGGAGACCGGCAGCCGGAGGAGCTAGCACGTCGTCATCTGCTGCAGCTGCTGAAGGTTTGTAGATTGGAAAGAATGTGATGTTTTGATTGGTTTGTTGAGAATTTTAACAAATTTACTTACTTAATGGCATATGGGACTTTATTATTGCTATAATCGTGTAACTTTCTGTATGGAATGTGTATGAATCATTTTAGGTTACTCTAATTTCCAACAGTTGGTGAAATGGTTTTTGGTTTAGGAAAGAGGTGTCTGGTAAAACAGCGGTATGCTTTGCTTTGTGATAGAGAGATTTTGATTAAGGTTGTGTCAAAGAATATAGGGAGTGTAATTCATGCTATTTGTTGACCAAAACCATACTAAGGTGGCTTAGTTTCTTGTCCTAATGTTTAGCTTATGAGGGGTTAAAATGGAGAAGACTTGGTTTTGCACAAATATGAGTAGGATGTGTGAAGTTGAGCAATAGTCTGAGAAACTTTCGTAATAAGCCCCTGCAGCTTCTTATATGATATAACCATTGTAGCCTTAATTTGAATTAGGCTTATAAAACACTCTAGTTTTCTTTCCCTGCGTACTGAGTGATTATTTCTCTACCTAAATGTCAATGTAGATGGGAGTGATGAAGAAGACGAGGAAGATGGGAATTATGAGGCTAAAGCATCAAAGAAAAAGGAAAAGAAACGTCAAGAGAGGGAAGCACAAAGAAGGGTATGTTATTATTATCTTATTCGTTAGTGATTATACTCTGGTATGTTGGGCCTTCTACCCACCGTTTGCTAAGTTCATATAATCTGATCAAGGCTGATGAGGCGGCTCGTGAGTCAAGGCAAACTAAACAGGACCGATATGCTGAAATGCGGAAGAGGAAGGATGAGGAGCGTGAAGCAGAGGAACTTAGGCTGGTATGTTGATTGCCTTGATCTCTGTGACAGACACTGATATACACAGAATCCACGCACATAAACACATGTATGTAATTCCCTGGCTCAAGATGTTCATTTGTTATGGTTTGTTTAGGAAGAAGAAGCTAAAGCTCGACAGGCCAAGGAGGAAGAAGCTGCTGCATTGGATTTTGAAAAGTGGAAAGGGGAGTTTTCTGTTGATGCTGAAGGAACCACAGAGAATGAAGTGCAAGATGGAAGTCAGGACTTGCTTTCTAACTTTGTGGAATACATTAAGGTACATTTCAGCCCTGTATATAACTAGTATATTACTCTTATTCACAATAAGAATACTAGTTTTTTCTTTGTGTGCACTTTTCTGACTCTTATCGAAAGTGTACTTTTTATTTGATAGCATCTTAATTGGAGTTGATAGAGGTTTTGAGAGTACTTGCATTAGTCTATGTACAGTTTTTTGGGCACCAATGATGATTCAGCATGAGAGTTTTTTATATATAATTTGTTTATGATATTGCAGAATCATAAATGTGTTCCTTTGGAAGATCTTGCTGCAGAATTCAAGTTGAGAACCCAGGTATGTATGCTCTTAACAGCCATTTCCCCATTGAAGCCTCCAGATATATCTAATTATATATGCAATTTCATTTGTTATCCCACAATGAATCACTGAAGTTCATTTCGCATTCGACACACCTTGTTTATTCCATAGTTGAATCCATTTGTCCAAGTAAATGGGAATTCATTAATTGAAGTGTGTTCTGCCACATTTCTTCAGTTCTATTCCTATCCAAGATTTTGCCTTCTGACTCTGAAATTCAACTTTTGGTTTGATGCAGGAATGTATCAATAGGATCACCTCCCTTGAAAGCATGGGTATGTATATTCACATTTCCTTTCGTTTATAACTTCATATTTGGGAATTAGTTTCATGAAATGAATAGTCTCGGAACTCATCATTCAGAATTCAATGATCTTTATTTTTATCTCGATTCTGTATTTTTCGTGCGTGCAGGTAGACTTTCAGGTGTTATGGATGATAGAGGGAAATACATATACATCTCATTGGAAGAGATGAAGGCTGTAGCCGACTATATTAAGCGTCAAGGAAGGGTTAGCATTTCGCATTTAGCAAGCAAGTCGAACCAGTTCATCGATCTAGAGCCAAAAGTTCAGTTTGCAGAGGAGATGAGCATAGCAGAGGAAATCACTGTTGCTTGATTAAATTGTATGAAAAATGAAGAGGACAAGTTTATTCCCAGGAAAAACATAGCAACTGTCTTACAATTTAGTATGAAAAATGAAAAGCCAGATTGAATTTTGTAATTTTGTTTATCCATTTTACATGTTTAAGGCCACATCCCACATAGTCTTCTTGCAGGCCCATTTTCTTTGTTTCTGCTTGGTCAAAATTGCCCAACAAGTTCCTGCTAGGACATAAAATACTTAAGATCTATGATTCCTGACAATCTTATCTAAAAGCCAAACCTGATTCTGATTCTGATTCTGTTCTATCCTTAGCAGATTAACCCGAGAGTACCAAAAATTAAGACAACACAAGAGCACGTGCCTATTTTAAGATTGTCTCCAGTCAGCTCGAAACGCCGTCGTTTTAACCTCAACTTTCCATGAATTTCCACTTAGGTTGACGATTCTATCCTTCCAAAAATCCACCCAACAACTCCATCCTTTCTCCTCATCCATAACACCGCCTCACGCTTAGTTCCATCAATGGCCACGTGTCGATTTTATGATCGTAAGCTTTTCCTTAGCGAGTTCATGTCAAAATTATACTCTCGCGATTTAAAATACTATCACCTTAACTTGCGTGCAACCAACGAAAATTTCCCAAAAAAAACACCCACAAAATTCAAAAATCAATTAGAAAAGAAAATATAGTGTCTTTTGTCTTTCTCTTTTTCAATTTTTTTTTATTAATAATTTATAAATTTTTATTTTCTAGAGCTTTCCTATTAATTTCCTCTTCCACCCAAACGAGAAATTAACTCCACCACCCCACCTCGCCAAGAGACGCCTCTCAGACTTTATCCGATTTTAGGGCTTTCTCATTTTTTATCATAATCCGAATTTCAATTCTCTGAAAAAAGCCCTAAAATCTTCGGATCAGGTAACTTTTCCTCTTCAGCTTCTTTAATTTTTCTTCTTTTTGATGATTTTTTGTCATTGAATATTGTTAGATCTCTTTTTCTTTTCTTTTTTTATCAGCTATTTAGTGATCGAGCTCTTTTTGATCATGCCCTTTTTTTGGTTATGATCGAGACTTCTTCTTTTTTCTTTGATTAGTATGCTAATTGTTTATATGTGGATCGGATTAAGAATCTTTGTTTCCCTGAAGAAAAGAACAAAATTTAAGATTCGAAGTTGCTTTCTTTGTCAGGAAATTTGTGAAA
This sequence comes from Corchorus olitorius, assembly GCA_001974825.2. Classification (NCBI taxonomy): domain Eukaryota; kingdom Viridiplantae; phylum Streptophyta; class Magnoliopsida; order Malvales; family Malvaceae; genus Corchorus; species Corchorus olitorius. The sequence goes on from AWUE01014252.1 coordinate 9,240, forward strand.
TGTTTGTCAATAGTTAGGTTAGATTGGAAAACGTTAATCTAAAAGAACGAGTCTTTACATGTTTGGCTCTGGTTTTTATTATTATTATAAGCATGTTAGTTGGTTATGTAGTGTGCTATTTAGATTATGTATAATGATTTTTTGGATGAAGTTGTAGCCATTTCTTCAAGATTTTGTTCTATAATGCACAAATTGGAAATTTTGGGGGTAAAAGGTTTAAAATAGCCATTTCTTCAAGATTTTGTTCTATAATGCACAAATTGGAAATTTTGGTGGATACCACACGTCAGGCTGAGCCTAGATTATTTGGTACAAGTTTGAATCTCGTTGCTTGTTTTTGGTTAGCTTATGTTTTAATCCATCGATGATCAGATGCATGTTCTTTTATTTACTTTTTCTGAGGTTTGTTTCAGATGCATGTTCTTATATTTACTTTCTCTGTTTGCCTTGTTGGTTGATGGAAGAGATGTCCACTTTGGTTTGGTTTCCAGATGGAATTTAGGCTCCTTAATGGTCTTTCCTGATTATACCTGGATTTTGTCCTGATGCATGGTGGTCATAGTTTACTGATGCTTTACACAAAGTTGAATCTAATGTGGGTTTTGCTTTATATGTGTAGGTCTGAGCTTGTGGTTGTTAGGCCTCTTTGATCAACTAAGTTTCATGTCTGATCTCGACGTCCAGATTCCTACTACCTTTGGTATGCTTGGATCCTAACTTTCCTAAGCTCAACAAGTTATCATGTTGTTGATCCGTCTGTTACTTTAATATGGGTTTGACCTGTCTTATGTTTTTGGTTTGTTAGATCCCTTTGCTGATGCAAATGCTGAGGACTCAGGTGCTGGTGCAAAGGAGTATGTGCATATTCGTATCCAGCAGCGGAACGGTAGAAAGAGCCTGACAACTGTCCAGGGGTTGAAGAAAGAATTCAGTTATAACAAGATACTTAAAGATCTCAAGAAGGAGTTTTGCTGCAATGGCACCGTGGTCCAGGACCCTGAATTAGGGCAGGTGTGTGTATAACCCCTTGAGAGATTATAGACTTTTTCAATATCTATTCTTGTCTTGGTGCTCGATGGTTGAAGCTTGTTATATTGCCTTTTTATATTCAGGTTATTCAACTTCAAGGTGACCAGCGTAAGAACGTCTCCACCTTCCTTGTTCAGGTAATCTTTGTTCCTACTTAGAATAATTGTATATCTTAGATGACGTTAATCGAGAGTATATCTAAGGCAGTGTGGTTTTTAAGTTTCTAATCTCCATTTGCCATCTGATTTTAACCAGGCTGGCATTGTGAAGAAGGAGAACATCAAAATCCATGGTTTCTAGGTTGCAACTGCAGCTGCTTAAAGTCTTCTGCCAAGTCACGCACCTTGTGTCGAAGCGGAACATATCACATGATTAGGAAATATCTATGCTGTTATATCATCTCTATCTTGGTTTGATTGACATATGCATCTTGTGTTTCTTGTGCGTTTTAGTTCTACTATTTTTTTTTGAAAAGCAAACTTTTTAGTTCTACTATGGATTATGTACTGTTGGATGATGATGATGATGATGAAATCTATGGAAGTTTGTTTCTCTATAATTCAAAGTTAAAACAAGTTGTCCTGTAGTCATCTTCTTCCCTTCTTTGGTCTGGGTTAATTTCATCGTTTCAAGAAGCCTAAAATTGATTCAAAGTTAAAACAAGTTTATGGCGCATCAGTATGACGATGTTGGGGATGAGTATATATCTGTTTTCGTTGGTCTCTTTGAGTCTTTTCTGTTCAGCAATTGCTAAGCCGTTCCAGGAATATATTATTGAGCTCGATCTTCACGTTGTAGGCAAGTTTGTGCTAAAAAATTGGGTCAGAAAGTGGCCATGCTTATGCCAAATTGTTAATTGTGGAGTTTTTTTCTTGGCTATGAATGCACTTTACTTGCCAAAATAATACTATAATATATATACATAGTTAAAATGGCAGCCTGGAAAGATTTAAATATTCTCATCTCCAGGATGATTCTTCATTGAAGTGACATGAGAATTATCTCTTATCTGCAATCCCAGCAAAAAGTGGGGGAAGAAAGAATCGAAGCCCATTATTTCAATCCCTTTTCCATGTTTGGATTTGATTTCAGCCCAAATCGGCTCTGCTCTTGGATCGTGAAAAGGGATTATGGTCCAGAAAGACCCAAAATCTAGTGCTTTCAAATTGTCGCAAGACCCCCCTTTTTTTTGGATTTATTTTTATTTATTTATTTATTTTTACCTCTTTCAATCATTCTGGGGACCTACCTTATTATAGATTGGTCCCCAAAATACATGCAATGCAAGATATTTTGTAAAGGGCCCTATTTAAAGATTCTCTTTCGAAGTTTCCTAAGCTTTTCAATAATTTTTTCATCTATAAAATTATATACCTAGAATATGCTTCATAATTCATTTAATTTATATATATTTATTATGACAAGCCTATTCTGTTTTAAGTTTCTAGTTAAGACTACCACATCGCAATAAGATGTCAATTTCACCATTATTGAACTTCTCTATTTGCCCCTAACAAAAGGGTCACCTCAATTTTACTTACTACTACAAGTATTGAGTATTGACCATGAAGTCAATTTCACCATTATTGAAGTACTCTTACTTAATTTCACCATTATTGAAGTTCTCTGGAAAGATTAGTAGTATTTCAAGTTTTCAATTTGAAATATTAAAATTTGATTAAGATAAGTGTTGAAAGGAGCTTAAATTAATGCATGAATGCCATTTGCCAACCCTTTCTTAAATTATTATGATTATTTGATTTAGATGAAATGTGTTGAAAGTAGCTTAAAACCCATGCATGCTTGCCACTTGCCAAATCATTTTAATTACTTTTACCAGTAACTACTTGGAAAAATTACTCATATTGATGACAAATATTTATGATTAATGTCTTTTCCCATAAAAGATCCCAGATATTAATATCAAACTGAAAATCTTCCCAGTGTAACAAAGTGACAAAAAGATGAGGGAAAAGTAAAGCTCTTGATGACAAAAGTAGTTCAAAATTGCCCCACTTGACAAAGACACATAAGAGAAAGTGGGATCAAAGTGACCAAATGCTCCAAGAAGAAAAAACCAGTTTCTTTTCTCTCTGCCAATTTCAATTTGCATGAAAAACTTAGCTGAATCATGAGAGTGAAATAACTCAACTGCAAAAAAGGGCAATCAAATCTTCAAAGTTTTAAAAATCCTAACATAATTTCCCTTCCAATTCTAGACCCTCCAAATCCTATCCTTTCCCCACGTGTCCTCCCAGATATTTCTTCACTTTCCACTCTTTATATCTGCTTACTGCCTTACTCTTCATTCACTTGTTCCTCCTATCTTACTTCTCTCCAAATTTCTTGTTTCAATATGGCATCATCATCCATGGCTGCAACTCTCACTTCCTCAACCAAACTCTACAAAAACCCTTCTGTTTTTGAGTCTTCCTTCCATGGGGTTCCCATAACTCCACTTTCTTTCAATTTCAAAACAAAATCCTCTCCATGCAATGCATCAATTTCCATGTCTGCTGCCTCACCATCACCTCCACCCTATGATCTGAATAATTTCAGGTTTGACCCCATCAAGGAATCCATCGTGTCTCGTGAGATGACACGTAGGTACATGATGGACATGATCACTTATGCTGACACTGATGTGGTCGTGGTTGGTGCTGGCTCCGCCGGTCTTTCTTGTGCCTATGAACTCAGCAAGAACCCTTCTGTCCAGGTCGCCATTATTGAACAATCTGTTAGCCCTGGAGGTGGCGCCTGGCTTGGTGGACAACTTTTCTCTGCCATGGTAATCTTTCTAGTATACCCATTTTCTTTAAGTACAAGAAATTTTAAGAAAATTTGAGAAAAATGCCAAAAGATATATAGTATGGATAGTAGATTCTTGTCCTTTTGATTAGTTGAAAATTAGAGATATAGAAAAGTTGACTGTGTGTTCTTGTTTTGATTTGCATGCATGAATCTATCAATCTGATAAATAAATTTGAAATGGGTTAAATCTAAATATCTTGGGGATGAAATCCCAATTTTAACTTATTAGAATCATTAGACATATATATATATGACCTTATTTGAATTATTAGATTGATTTTTATGTATGATAAATGCAGGTAGTTCGCAAACCAGCTCATCGCTTCCTTGATGAGCTTGGTATTGAGTATGATGAACAAGATGACTATGTAGTCATCAAGCATGCAGCTCTTTTCACATCCACCATCATGAGCAAGCTTCTAGCTCGCCCCAATGTGAAGCTGTTCAATGCTGTGGCAGCAGAGGACTTGATAGTGAAGGGAGGAAGAGTTGGTGGCGTTGTCACAAATTGGGCCTTGGTGTCAATGAACCATGACACACAATCATGCATGGACCCTAATGTCATGGAGTCCAAGGTTGTGGTGAGCTCCTGTGGCCATGATGGACCATTTGGAGCCACTGGGGTTAAGAGGTTGAGGAGCATTGGGATGATTGACAGTGTTCCCGGGATGAAGGCGCTAGATATGAATGCAGCCGAGGATGCTATTGTGAGATTGACTAGGGAAATTGTGCCTGGGATGATTGTTACTGGCATGGAAGTTGCAGAGATTGATGGATCCCCAAGAATGGTAATTTTTGTTGTTATTTGGACTTATGCTCTGTTCTTGTTCTGTTTTTTTTTTTTTTGTCTCTGTTTCATTATTGAAGCAAAAGGCCTAAAATGCATGCTTTTTATTGCCAATGCAGGGACCAACATTTGGAGCCATGATGATATCAGGGCAAAAGGCAGCCCATCTTGCTCTGAAATCATTGGGATTGCCTAATGCACTTGATGGAACATATGTGGGAAGCATTCACCCAGAGCTGATTTTGGCTGCTGCAGATTCTGCTGAGACTGCTGATGCTTAGTTGATTAGCTATTGTCGCCATGGAAATGAAGAATCAGAATAGTAGTGAGTGGTAGGAATGAATGGTTTGCTTTTGGATGTTGTTGCTTGTGGTTATGTATGGTGAGGTTTGTTAATAATGAGGGTGGTTATGTTTAGACTCTCATAGAACTTTAATGGCAGATAGCAACTAGTAGTTCTTGCCTTTTCTTCCTTTAATGAGTATTGCTCTTTCATCTTTTCTCTCTCCAATTTACAAAACCCATTACAAATATCTCCAAATCTCTTAAATCATGTTAAATGATCGGAAACAGTATGGAATTTGACACAAAAACATGAAAACGATCAAGTATTTCTGCTACTGTTAAACCCTCTATTGGCATATATACTTTTACCTGTCAAGTTCTGCAAAATTTTCACCTGGAAACAATTGAAACTTATTGGATCATATTTTGATTAATGAGGTTGAGGAAGGCAAGATCATAAAGGGGTAACATAAATTGTTGAGACAATGATAATTGGATTTGCCATGAACCTCAAGGATTCAGTTGAGAGACAATACTTGAAAGGGACAAATTTGGTTTGTTCTGTAGTCTTGAGAAACAAGGAGTTAAATTTTAGCACTGTGTTTGAAGTTTAAACAGACAAGACAGTTAAAATCTGAACCAATCGCTGTTTGAGGAAAGCCGGTTATTTGCAACATAAAATGAGTTAATTTAGCCATCAAAAATAACTTATTGACAGCTCAAACATCAACAAATTGGAACCTTAAGCCAATGGCCAACACCCAAAACGACATAGTTCATCAAACTACATACTAAAAATAGCCAAAAAATGAGACATGTTTTCTTCTTATTAAGAAGAACAAAAAACCACTATTTTTCCCCCTGTCCGAACCACCCGCATAAACTAGAGGGAGAGAATTTGACATCTCCCATTTTCTTCTCCCTTATAACCCTTCCATCTCAAAACATCTTAGGGTTTCACTCAGAAACACCCTCCTCCTCTCTCCCTTGCCGCGTTGCCGCGGCAAACCTTCCCTCCCCTGCCTCTGCCTCTGCCTCTCATCATCAACCAAATAAGAAGAAACAAAAAAATAGAAGGTTAAAAAAGAAGGAAAAAAAAGGCATGAAAATGCCTTTGATGAAACTTATATATCTTGTATTTCTCTTTATCCCTTTAAGGATTCAACTCTGTCATGGCCAAGCTCAATACGATGATTATGATGATCCTGCCAAGGCGGCACCGCCACCCGGCCAAGACAATTGCAATGGCGTATTCATGAGCTACGCTTTCACGTCAAGGAACAGAGAATTACCGCATGTAAAGAACGTTACAGCTCAATCATGGGCATTTAAGTCCATAGCCACCATAATAAATTCAGGAACAGAGGAGGTAAAGGGATGGAAAATGTTTGTTGGGTTTCACCATAGGGAGATATTGGTGGCGGTTTCGAACGCCGTCGTCGTAGACGGTGGAGATTTACCATTGGCGGTTGGGAATGGAACAATCGTGGCAGGTTACCCCATGACGGACCTCAAGACCTCCATTGACACCGCTGGGGATTACAACCAGATTGCGGTTCAGGTTGAGTTCACCGGAACCATGTTTGGGTTGCAAGAGAAGGCCATTCCAATGCCCAAGACAATTAGCTTGGCTAACGAGGGTTGGAAATGCCCCAAAGTTACTAAATATAGTAAGTTTTTCTCTTTTCAACTATATCTTCAAATTTTTGTTTCATGCAAGGTTTTCAAATTTTTCTTTTTCCCATCATGAATTTGATTGATTTTCCCAAATGGGTTATTAAAGATGTTTGATTATTTCTCTTTTTTTTTCTCTCTTTTTGTAGCAACCTACATGCATACATGTTGCAAAAAGGATCCCAAATACAAGGGCAAGCCAAGAGGAAAGTATTTGCCAAAGCAATATGGGGATCTCAATATTATGTATGATGTAATGAAATCTTACGAAGGTAGCTATGAGGCACAAGTAACCATGGACAACAACAACCCTTTAGGCCGACTTGATCATTGGAATGTGACTTGGGAATGGATGAGAGGAGAGTTTATTTACTCCATGAGAGGAGCCTACACTCATAAAATTGATTACTCCGATTGCCTTTATGGCATTGCAGGCCAATTCCTTAAAGACTTTGATTTCACTCAAGTCATGAATTGCCAAAAAAGGCCTGTCATCACAGATTTGCCAGCAACTAGAGCAAATGATTCAAACATTGGGAAGATTCCTTATTGTTGTAGAAATGGTACACTTTTGCCACCATTGATGGATGAAAGCAAAGCAAGGTCAATTTTCCAATTAAGGGTATACAAATTGCCCCCAGATACAAGTAAAACTGTTCTGTATCCACCCCAAAGATGGAATATTACCGGTGTTCTCAATCCGCATTATAAATGTGGTGCTCCAATGAGAGTTGATCCGACAGAATTCCCTGAACCGACCGGTCTCCAAGCCACCACATATGCTATTGCAAGTTGGCAAATTGTCTGCAACATTACCAAACCAGAGAAGAAAAAAACCAAGTGTTGTGTTTCCTTCTCAGCTTATTACAATGATTCTGCCATTCCTTGTAGCACTTGTGCTTGTGGTTGTGATGATGTTGATACAGATAAATGTAACCCTAATGGGCGTACAATGCTTCTTCCAGCTGATGCTTTGCTTGTTCCTTTTGAAAACCGAACCGCGAAAGCTAAAGCCTTTGCTCATCTCAAGCACAGGCCTGTTCCCAAAAGGATGCCTTGTCCTGATAATTGTGGAGTTAGTATAAATTGGCATATAAATTCTGATTACAAGACTGGATGGACGGCTAGGATCACACTGTTTAATTGGGGAGAAACTCAATTTGAGGACTGGTTTACTGCAGTAGAAATGAAGAAGGCTTATCCTGGCTATGAAAATGTGTATTCCTTTAATGGAACAAAGCTGAATTCTGTTAAGAATAAGAATACCCTTTTCTTCCAGGGTTTGCCAGGTTTGAATTACTTGATGGGAGAAGTAAATGGGACTAAAAAAAATGATCCAAGAGTCCCTGGAAAGCAACAATCTGTCGTTTCATTCACTAAGAAACAGACACCAGGAATCAACATTCGACATGGAGATGGATTCCCAACCAAGGTTTTCTTCAATGGAGAAGAATGTGCTCTTCCTGATGATTTTCCTAGAAGTGCAGGCCATATCTCTCAAGCTTCCATTACTGCTGTCATTTCCATAGCTATCTTAACTTTCTTGCTCATGCAGACAGACCGTTTCCATTGATAATCTTTGGTAAGAATTCTTTTTTTTTTAATGCTACTAAACTCAACATTTTGAACAATTCCTTTTATCATGACAAATTTTTATGACTAGAATTTGCTTTGTTTTGTTTCTGGGAAAAGAAATATTGCTGATGATATTGGAGACGAGTGGATTTGTAGAAGGAGGGCAATGCGCAACAACAAAATTGAAGGGCTTTGTTTCTGCTATAAATATGATCATCGAGAAAGGCAGAAGAGGAGATTGTAACAACTTTTGAATAAGGAAAAATGTTATGTGATAATTGTTTATTGCCTAAGAAAGTGACAGAGTTTCCAATGTAACATTGTGGGCAACCATCTTTTTGCTTTATTGTATTGTATTTGTATTTTTTTTATTTACTGCAAATAGTTATAGGACATAGGTTGCAGATTTAAGATTTCTATGAAAGGGAAAAAAAAGTTATAGAAAACTTCCATTTGGTCTTTTTAAGAATGTTTTAAGGAAATTGATGAACAAGCCAATATTATACATGGGTAAATAACAAAAATTAATAAACTTCATTACTGCACATTAGAAGAGTGGGGTTTCTATTAACATTTCTTTACAAGCACAAAGTGCAAATCAGTTTGACAAAATGGACATATTTGAGCCTTTCCGCAAAATTGGGGCCCTTATTTGAAATTTATAATAAAATTAGGGGATCTATTTGAGATTTCAGCCTTAAATGTAAGTAAACGAGTACTAAAAAGTAATAATAATGAATAGTTCTTGTCCCCTTCGTGTCATTTTTTTTTTTGCATTAATTACCATTTTTTTTCAATAAATTCCAACAAGCAAGAATTATGCTTATTTTTTTTCCTTATGAAAAGCAATTTGATTATTATATGTATGAAAAGTTAAACATGAATTTAGTTTTAGATAGAAAGGGGAAATTCAATAATTCATATTAAGAAGATGTTAGATATAAAGCAAATACCCAAAATTTACCTACCGAACAAGGCATGATTGGCCATATTGAATGGATACGTTTATGAAGAAGCGTCCCCTAGCATTTAACGTTTAAAATCATTGGAACTGTGTCTCAGGCAGAGCAGATTGAAGACACTGCTAATGGGAATTTCTCTTGTACAATAATAATGGTCATTGGGAAGACGGGAGTATTTGATTAAGTTAATTTTGGTACTGATGCTTTCCAGACAGGTACATAGATATAAGCAGCTGATTTCTTTTTTTTTGTATTTCATTAAAAAATTGAAGTATTACAAAGCATAAGGTATGTTATAATACAACAATGAATTTGTATAGACAACTCTCGTAAACAAAAGTTTTGGTATACAAACAATGTGGAAGATATATAGCAGCAACATTTGATGGGTTGGGCGCAGTTGGCATACAAGAGAAATCTCATTATTTCTCAACCGGGGGGAAAAATTCACACATTTATTCCTTATGCTATGTCTTCTTGGCCTGCAGTCACAACATGAAAATGAAAGAGTTTGTTTCAACGAATTACCAGCAAGAATCTAGGCACAAATTAAACATCTAGCAATGACATATTACGGAGTTTTAATGCCAAAGGAGAAAAAGAAATGGTAGACCTAGTACCTTTTTTAAATATTTCTTATGAAGTTTCATTGCCCCAGTGCAAGCTTTCTTGGCATCCAAATTTCCAGTTATGTCATTCAGTATCTGAAAAAGTACAACGGGACAGGTAAAGCATCAGGACATAGAAAAATTACCTACAAGTTTGAGTAATCTCAGAGAAAGTGGGAAATTCTAAATGGATTATGTAGATATAAGGGTTCACCAGCAACCAAACTGTTTAAACATAAAGGTTTCAGGGTTTCAGAAGGTCCTAACCATGCAAACACACTTGGTTCAGCAAATGTACAGCTATTAATAGATTGATATTATTGTTCATTCCCCAAGTAATCCCAGAGAGGCAAAGCCACACAAACTGATACTAATAATAAGCTCACCTTGACTACATCATCCAGGCCCCGAGCTTCTGTTAGAAGCTTTGAGCTCTTATCTTTTAAGACACTTGCAACGAGGAAAACAGAAATGGGTAGGGGTGCATCGGAGCTTTTAATTTTCATATTTTCTCTCTCATACTTCCCGTAGTGGCGTATTGATTTTAATCTTCCTTTAGAACCCTCGGCCTTCTCATTACCTGATTCAGGTTCTTCATAAAGTTCAAATAGATCAGGATCATATTCCAGAGCCCACATCATCTGTAGAAAGTATAGGTAACCCACACAAAGCAACTTTATGAGTAAAATTCATGTGAAGTGTGCAAGAAAAAGGTACAGATTCCATAAACAGCGAATTGATTCATATCAATGATCAGTCCTTCAAACATCAAAATAATTTTCTAAGATCTGAAAAAACCAGCTTCATAAACAAACAGCAATAAACTCATTGGAATGAGATACAATCAAAATTTTTGCGGATTGTGAATTGTTTCCAAGGAATGATATCAGGTAATACATAAAGCATTATATCATACTATTTGAAGTCAATGAAACTGATCAAAGGTATTAGATATTATGAACATACCTCCCATAAGTACAACGAATCACAAAATGAGAACTCTCGACGAAACAAAACCATTAGCATTCGAAAAGCAAAGAGATAGTCTCCTCCACCCAATGTCTCTGTCAACGCATTCAAGAAAATGATAATAGTAAGTTCCTTAAAAGAAATGCAAAGAAAGCAGAATGCATAACTCTAGAGAAGAAACAGATGTAAACTTCATTACTTACCTAGATGCTGATGAAGTTTTGGATCAATCACTTGAGTGACGGCAGCCAAATTGCTAAGCTGTGCCTCCACACCAACTGAACTCTCAGTGCATCTGAAATTTCCTCGCTTTAAGATTTAAGATAGAATGAGAAATTGTAAGAAACCGATAATAAAAATGAAAACAAGAATATTCCAGAAAAGGATGAGTAGGTAATATAAAAGAGTTATTTTTAACTGATCACACTAAATATACCATATGTTATTAATCACCAAAAGTGGCAAGATTTAATTAAGAAGATGGACAAAAAACCTCCTAAAAGGAGCAATTGTAGCGCATAAGAGGATGTAATGCATATGTAAGGATTAGCATCATGCCGGCCTGGTTATGTACTAAACAGAGTAAAATAAATAGGAAAGAAAGTAAAGGTACCAATCTGCGCATCAAACGCTCAAAGCACCAAAAGGCATCAGCTTCATCTTCAAGAAGGATAATCATGGGAGAGCAGAGATCACTCATTCCTGCTCAACATTGTAACTAAATTTAGCTTTCAGAATTAGGATTTTTATCACAAATTGTATACAAAAGGATTATCATTCCCTCTCTTACAAAGAGATTCAGAGCAAATGGAGATTATAATAGGATAGACATTTAGAGCTATCGTAACCCAGTGAGCTCCTAATCATGTAATTCCACAAGTAAACAAAACTCTGCAGTTCATAGCCTTTCTTCCTTAATTAGATACATAGTTGACAAGGGAAAATTAACAATACAGACACATTCTGTGCGTATGTGTCTGCTTGTATGGAGAGAGAGGGGGGAGGGGGGGTTATTTAGAAAGAAGGTTAGTAACTGGAAGGCCGTGACAGAAAAAACCCATATATGCAACTTTGTTTTTGATTATTATAGAAATGATGATTATGCGAAAGGTTAATCGTAATCATAGATGAATCTGATGAATAAAAGACCCTCTTTGAACTACTAGCAAAATCTAGAAGTCATAATTGAATTCAAAGGCTTTCGTAAGACTTAGTAAATTTGTAAACCTCTGAATACATTCTGAAGCTACAATGACAAGCAGATGCTACAGTCAGATACTAATGATACCAATGCCTAAACTATAGTACTTTAAGGTAGAACAATCCAAGTTTCACTGATTGAGGAAGTTATCAATTGGAAACTGTTATCATCATTTTAGAAAGCCCTTACACTAAAGGAAACAGAACATCATTTATGCCTCACCTTGACAATAACCAACATCTGTATCTATCCAGGCATAAACAGAGAGAATGTCCCAAAGTTTCGACAAATTCTCTTGCTTCTCATAGACTACTAAAGTCCTGTCAGTGCGAATAACATCAAGACCTGAAAAACATAAGTACAAGAATAGTGGTCATGACTTGGGGGAAAAGCAACAAATCAATCGAGACATACATTTAAGATATAATAGAATAAACAAACCTATTTGATGTAAAGTAAGCATCCACTGAATTACTTTCTTGTCCAATGGACCACGACTGGTCAGCTCCTTCAGTACTTCTGGACTACAAGCATTGGCACCTGAATAGAACATCACACATTAATACCCGGTTTATTTCACCTGCAGCAAACTATAAACTAAGAAGGTAAAGTGGCAGTAACTTGCCTGGAGCTGTCTCTAAAAGCACCAAAGGGTCCTGAATGGGCTGACCATCTTCTGTGATTACAGGTGCTGTAATATATTTGCCACTTCCAACAACAGGAAAGATTTCACGACATTCATTCTTCCATCTAGCATATTGCACCCTGAGATATATAAGTGAGAAAACAACAGTTAGCAAATGATCTCCTGATGAGGAAAAGCTCCAGCACAGAACTAGTCTCTGAAAGTTCCAATAACCAGATAGTACCAATCTACAGAATAAGAGAAGAGTAACACCTTCGCTGCTGCCGTATTTGCTCCCTCTCATCAAATGTGCTTTTAGGATCATAACAGCCAAGTAGAAATTCCCATACTTCTCCTCTAATCGATGGATGGATCCCCTATGATTTCCCAAATAGAAGAAGAATCCATAATGCCAATAGATAGAGATGATAACATGTATATACATTTAAACATACATTAGCATAGCCTCAAACAACTGCATATATGCATATAGTCTTCCACATATAAGATTCAGAATGATACATGTAAGAATATGATGTCTCATGTCCAGTAATATTATTGTATATATATCTTCGTGATGTGTCTTCCAACATGTTTTTAACATAAGTTATATAGAACACACATTGATGAGTCTACTTTTATTCTTTTGCATTGATAAACTATCCTTTATAATTAGTACTTTTTGTAACTAGCATAGCCTATAGTTTAGTTTTCAGCAGATCTTAGTTACTGTCAACACATTAAAAGGTACCAGTAACTCTTTAATGGGTACAATTTGCACGTTCTACATCATTTTCAAAAACAATTCAAGCAGAATTTGTATTTACCCCACGTTGGATTCGATGTAGAGTCTTGCCAATATCCAGCTGCCCATCTGGGGAAAATGCAGCTTGCCATTTTCTTGCACTTAGAGTTTTACCAGGCTGCATAGGCAAGTAAAACAAAAGCATCTTCATTGAATCAGAAGTAAGGTGGCAGCTGCTAATTTGGCTGTGGCAGCACCCTTTTTAACAAATACTGCAGAACTAAGCTTCATTTGCATAATCAAACATATAGAAAGCAACCATATTTTCTTAAACAGGAAACAGAAAATTTGTGCCATTAAGATCATCAACTTGACAGTTGATTGATCATGATAATAAACTACATTCTAACCCAAGCTCATTGCAGAAAGCTTTTTACTGTTTAACATATGAAATACTTAATTTCAAGATCAAATCTCAAATTCATACCATCAAATCTAAATGAAAAGGATAATTCACTTCATCCAGGTTTCAATCAAATTAGAACAAATAACAAAGCAAAAGAAGATCATATAAATCTAATTCAAACATACATATTAATGTATGCATTATCAGATGATCCCATTATGTAAAAGAAGCTTGATTTCCTATATTTTCTGAAACATTTATCCAAATTAAGATAAAGGGTATCCAAAAGTTCAGGTTTACAACTAAAAAAAAAAAGAACACACCTTGATCTTAAATCTGGTTTTTGGCACATCAGTGCATTCTGGCCGAACCTCATAGTAAGAATCAGCAGGTTCTGCCGGAGCCCCCCACATTTACCAAGAACAAGAATATAAATAATAAGACTTTTTTTCCCCTTTCTGAAACGGAACCAAAAGCTTTCTGCTTTTGTTCTTTGCAGCAGCACCACCACCAAAAGCTAGAACCTCTGATACCCAGAAAGGAAAATTCAAAGAAACACAGGGGAAGGTTTAGAAATGGGGGGCCAGCCAACTGCAGTCCTTCAAAAAAGAAGAAAAAGAGCAGCAAGATTTGTCTTGACAAAAAAAATAAAGAAAAGTTTTTTTTCTTTTCTTTTCCTTTTTTGTTGGTTTTTTGGCTTTTGGTTTTGTTAATTATGGTGGGGGTTTATTTGGTTGGTGGAGGAGGTGGCGGCAACCATGGTGGTTGTAAGAGAGTTGCCCAATGCCATCTCACAAAACCAAGGACATGATGGCCTTTTTTCACGTTAATTTTTAACCGTCTCCCTCTTCTTTCTCTGTTTTTGTCTAAATTTAATTCCCAACGCCAAAATTTTTCCTTCTTTTTATATCAAAGGCTAAAGCTTTTTGGTGTAGGCAATTAGTTAAATTTGACCTTTTCTTTGTCCTCTCATTTTAATTACTTTTTCGTTGATTTTTATTAAGTATATCACTATCACATGACTCTTGTCTAATTCTTTAATTTTGCAATTAATTTTTCATCTTACCCATTTTTCGCAATTAATTTACTAATGTAAAAAATTGTTAAGTTATTACACTACATAACATATGGAGAACTCAACGCGTTTTTGGCGGCGCGTGGTGGAAAAGCGCTGACCAAGTCTACCTTGCATGGTCTGCAAAAGTGGTGGTCATGTTCATGGAATATGACCATGACCATGACCATGATCAAGACTAAGTCACACAATGAACTATATATTATTGACTTTGACTTTCCAAAATAAAATTGCAGATTGTGCCTAAAATCTTTCATTGATCACCATTTTGCTAGAAGTAATTACTTTGAATTCATTTAGTTAAACCTAATTAAATACAACAACTTTTGAGTTTGAATGAATTGGAAAGTGTCATTATCATTCATTAGAATTAACAATTGGGTTTTATAAAGTACAAATATGATAGTAGTATATGTTGTAAAAGAAAAAGACAAGCTATGCCAAGACTTAAAACAACTAGGATCATATAAATTTATTTGGTTTTTTCTTATGATTTAAAAAAATAATGAAATTTGAGGAATTTCTTTTGTTTCCATGACAGGTAATCACTAATGATAAATGGGAAATGGGAATTTTGAAGGTAATGAATCTATACTGTATGGAGATTGGAGAGAGAGGGAATAATTATTATGGGATTATTATTAATTATGTTGTTCAATTAAGTGTTTAAGGAGAAAACTGGTTTGGCCTTGGAACTACATTGGGTCCCTAAAGAAGAGTTATTTGATTAGAAAAAGAATGGTTGTGGGTACCAAAGAATATGATTTCTTCTGTTTTAAATGGTTAAATCAAATGCTTTCCAACTTGCAAAGGACCATTTCTGTCTAGGTTTGTTGGGTTCCAATTTCAATTTAGCAAAGGACAAATCAAGGAGGAGTTGTTTAACTTAAGTAGTAAAAATGAAATAGATCATTTTGGACAGTCTCCAGCTGCTTATAATCTCAGTAATCCATTTTTTCCCCTTTATTTTGGCTTCATTCAGGTTTTCCTGTTTCCTTGCTATTATATTTGTCCCCATGTCTCATATATATATCTGGTTAAATGGTTTTCAATCACCTTAGGCCTTAGCTATATGTCTATCTGCAGATAGATTACTGAAGCAGCTGCTGGAAATATGAATTGATCAAGTTGTTTTGCTTAGACCTCTCCTCAGCAAGTGTTTAATGTTCTATTTGGTGTCTGACTCTGACAAGATCCTGTGTTTTAGGATCAGACCATATTTCTCTATGATTATAATCTAATTAGGGCAGATGTGTCTATATAATTGCTGAAATGAAATGATCAAGCCATCAAACCTAACCTTAACTAAGGTATAGGAAACATGACATGACTTTTCACTTGACAATCATCTCAATATTGTCAATGTCTCATCCCTCCTTTTCAATTCTGCAGCAAATTTATTAGATCAGAAACAAACATATATAAAGATAAGTGAAATTCAACAAAATGATATTACTCTTGATGAGTTGAAATGAGGAGGAACCCTTTTAGACACCTTGCAAACAGATTTGAGAATTGAGATGGTTCCCTCTCTGTTCTGAATTCTGATCTGGTAAGAAAAAATGAAGAAAAAATAGGTTCAAATTTACAAAGCTCTCCTCTCCTGAAATCCAAATATATACATTCTTCAAGACTCTAGGAAAACTTGTATGTCTTTGTGTTGATGTGAAAATAAAACTCCATTAAGGTATATACAATTATGTCAATGGGCTTAACCCAAAGAACAAGACATGAATATTCTTTTTGATGGTCAAGCAAAGCATAAACTCAAAATAAAGCAAGTTAACACACTGTAAAAGATTCAAAAGATGGCAGAAGAATAATCCAGTTCTTATAAACTATAATAACTTGCACATTTATGCTTTGCACCAGAGGCCAAGAAATCCAAAGAAAAAGAGAATATATGGAAAAGAAGCAAAAGCTTCTCTGCCACAGTTTGTAAAGTTTCATGCAACTTGGCCTACAAAAACCCTTGCCCTGCAACCCATTGTTGCCCACACCACCCCTCTTCTGTTAATGCACTTAATTAGTTTCAGTTCCAGCTTTCAAGTTTTTGGTTGTAATTAATAATATTCTTTCTAATTTTGGCAATGGCTAACACCATTCTTACATCAATTTATCAAGGCAAGGCTTTCCATGTCTTGGGACTGTTCTGTCTCATGCTGATGATTCACAAGGGTTCTGCAAGAGAATTCACTGTGAATTGGGGTCTTCACAATGGTGGCTATGCCGAAAATTATAATCAATGGGCTGAGAGGAACAGATTTCAGATTGGGGACTCGCTTGGTAAGTTTTTAGAAAGAAAGAAATTGGAAATTGTTTCCTCATATATATAATATAACTTCGTCTTAATTCCATGCATGTCACAGTGTTCGTCTATACACCAAACGATGAATCAGTGCTTCATGTGACGGCGGAGGCTTACAAAAACTGCACCGTGGAAGCACCACTGGCCGAGTACAAAGATGGCCACACTGTTGTCTCATTGAGCAAATCAGGACCTTACTATTTCATCAGTGGAAAGAAGGAGAATTGTGAAAAGAATGAGAAGTTGGTGGTTGTTGTCTTAGCTGATAGAAGCAACCGCTCTTCAACCAAGAACGAAACCAGCAGCCCTCCATCTCCAAGCCCCATCAACCCTCCTTCTCCTCCACCGTCAGACATCACACCGTCTCCGGCCCCATCTGCCGAGTCCCCACCGGCCGTGACGACAGCTGAGACACCGGCACCAAGCGAAGAGTCTAATCACAAAAAGAATTCAGCCTCTTCCGTCTTCATGGGCGTTACCGGTTCCATTGGAGCATTTTTTGCTTCGGTTCTTCTTCTAGCATTCTAAGAGGAAGAAGACCAACATATCCTAATCCAATCCATCATAGATTGGATTTATTCCTTATTATTTGGGCTTTTTTTTTTCCTTTCTTTATTTTTGACCTATTTATTTGATTTTTTTCAGCCTGTGTTTTACTAGGTTCATCAGCTGGATTTTTCTTAAGAATTGATTGCTAGAACTATAAGGAATAAATAAGCCAAGGGTTGTATACCACTTTGGTGTGCTTGTTTGTATACTGAGAAATAAATGGATTGTGATATTGCGTGGATAATTGATTTCTGGGTTTCTCTTTTCTCTATTTTCCTTCAATTGCCAAGAAACAAACATAATTTTAACTCAGCTAAATTCTCAAAGTTCTATCAATCACTTCAAAAGAAAATTAAGATTGAATTGAAACGCAAGCTTTCCAAAGTAAACAAGAAAAGTATCTAATGCTCTAATTCGTGGGTAGATTAGGAGAAAGAAGATCGTGTGCTTTAATTTTGTAAGTAAAAAGGGGCTACATCTCAAGTTCTCGACTGTGTTTACCTTAATCGCTAATTAAAATTCTTTACAGAATAACAAATCCTTTCGCCTGTCTATCAAAAATTTTTGCCTAATTCTACTTTTTTCATCAGCCTAATCGTATTGTGCAAAATTGAATCCATAATCCCAGCAACCTGAAACAGGACAGGGGAAATTTATCAATAATACAGAGAGAAATCTCGAATGTCTGATGAGGAGGGGTAGTAAGATGCTAACCGTGAAAACACCTCCGATTATAGCACAGACATTGGTGATAAAGTGCGAAAACGATTTTGAGTTTTCCGTTATTAGAACCTGAGTACGAAAGACAGACAGAGATACCCGTTGAATTAGAGCAAACGAATAAAAGAATGGTAGGTAAAACGTTCTCAGATATGATATTGATAGGATATTTTTGAAGAATTACCTGCATTGGAGATAACTCGAAATGGAATTTCGCAACAGGTATGTATATGCTCTGTGCCAGACTGCTGTGCGCTGTGTATTCATATTCCTCGATTAATGTATGTTCACGATACGATCTTTTCGTAACCACCTCTGTTTTGACTACTTGAAGGTAATGCTCTATCTGAAAATGCAATCAAAAGATTGAGCTTGTAATGTAAACAAAGAGATTTTACACATTAAAAAGAATTATATTAGCATTTCGCCAGAAGTAATATTACAATGGCAGTCCTTTATTTTTCCAGATATAATTGCTGCCGTAAAGAAAACTAGAATCACTAAACATAGCAGTTACCATGATCTATATCATAGACCTTACCATTTAATTATTTAATTAATTAGCATTTATTTCCACTTCTCCAGTTATCAAATTATTTACTCAACAATTGGTTAGGTTCATTCTATAAGTTTTAGAGTTGTACAGAAACTTTTAGAGCAAAGGATATCTTATTCTCACCAAACCCTACACATATCTAAACCCAGCTACAGAGTTCAAGGAATATAGTAAAACAAGCAATTTAACAGAAATGATCATAATTAAAACAAGGCTTACCTAACATAGCAGTTGCCATGATCTATATCATAGACCTTACCATTTAATTATGTTATTGATTAGCATTTAATTCCAGTTCTCCAGTTATCAAATTATTTACTCAACAATTAGTTAGGTTCATTCTATAGGTTTTAGAGTTATATAGAAATTCTTAGAGCAAAGAATATCTCATTGTCAGCCAAAGCCTACACATATCTTAACCCAGCTACAGAGTTGAAGCAATTTAACGGAAATGATCATCTAAAACAGGAAACTTACAGTAACATTTGCTTCTAAATCCCGGTGATTGATGAATGACCGGCCATTCAACCTGTCATGGCTCCTACCAAGATAAGGTATTAATCTCTTCACATCAGTCAGTACCCGAGGTGAAATTGTTTTACCAAACGAAAGATGGTTTATGACATGAGACATATTCATTTGAGAAGCATCAAAAGAATGGGATGCTGAACGAGCAGAGATTATAAGGTTGCCAGGAACCTGCAAGATGCAAGTCAAACTTGATACTTTAAGGTCTGAAAAGAAAACAACTCTAAAATTTGGCACACTTAGAGATCAAAGGGATGATATCACTCATTCCTTACCCCTCGTTTATTTAAAGGTAAATGTAAATGGTTAAACAAACAAAATTACAAGTAAAATAAGTCAATGGTCAGAGTCCTATATAGGATCATAATTGTTACCTTCTTTACACGCACATATCCTTCAATTCTACACCCTCCTGTCTTTGGTGCTGGTCTTTTTGTTGTGTTGGATTTATCCTCTAAAGCCAGCTTCTGCGACTCCAATGGAATAGGAGCAACCAATTCTTCCATCGTCTGGAGGACAAAAGGTCATGCATGCATCTTTATTGTATAATATTTCTATAACTTGATCTATTAACACAAAAGCACCTAATCTATTAACACAAAGGGCAATTCAAAATTAATTCCAGTTGTACCTTAACCAGGGATTGTGTATCACGATCTCCATAATAAGATTCATGCTCATGATGCCCATGGTCCTCCCTGAAACACATACAAGTCAGGCAAAGGAAAGTGCAAGTTTAAACAAACAGAAGGTTCAGCAGCACTAAACAGTTACAGTCTAGAACAAAGTAATAATCGTCTAGTCAGTGGTCAAAGGAAAGTTCAAGTTTAAACACCTAAGAGCATAATAGACAAGTTCCATACAGAAGTAATTTTCAAGTAACAAGTTGGTTATTATAATAATAAGTGTAGAAACTTGAAAATATATGTACAAATATATTCTCTCTCACCTCACATCACTGCCTTTACGAAAAATGCGAATGGATGGATACCCTTGAATGTGATGCCTATTCAGAAAAGAACACCGACCGAGTGAGTACAATAGTAATTAATAGAACAGAAAGAGAAAGAGAAATGAGTGAACTTGTCAAGAATGCATGAGAAAGAAGCAATATTTGAGAATAAATGTTTATTACTAGCAAAAAAGAATTGTTTATACATGTGAAGTGATAAGGATTGATATGTATCTGCAAGGTCAAAGAGATTGAAATGCAACAAAACGGTTTGTGTTTGAATAATGACATACAAACAAATTATCACACAAAAAAACATCACTTTACATGTTATAAAACATCTAAAAAGGAATTACCTCCTACACAAGTCAATTTCTTCGGTGCAATCAACCCTTGCCATAAGAATACGCCCGTCCATTTCTGGATCATATCTGGATAAAGCAAGGGTGCAAAATTCATTACCAAATCAAGGAACAATTCACAAACTAATTACATGAAAGAGCAAAAGATGTATGCTCAGACTTCTCTTTTATTATCTTGGCTGCTTTCTCCCACGACGGTTTCTGAAACCCAAAAACAAAATTGGTGAGACCACTGATATGTGAAGAAACACCCCCAAGTTCTCAGTGACAAAGAGGAATATTGAACAGGATACTGGCAATTGTAATTATTTTATGAAACCTCTGGGCTAAGAATTTTCCTTCGTAAGGATCCTAAGAATCCTTCTTAGCTAAAGAAGTGAGCTGATTTAGACCACCAAGCCTTTGCCTCACTAATGCATTTAGAAAAGAAGGAAGTATACATATATAAGCACAAAATACTTCGACTGTAAAGAAAATTCATCCTCTGCTTTTATAGGTTATGAGATTTCTTTTCCAATTACCAATAGTCAAACTAACTTGCAGGGAGAGAGTTATAGCACTATTTCTATTACGTTTTTTTGATAGTTGGAACATATTAGGTTTCATGCTTTAGTATATTACCAGGCGATTACTCCAGTAGCACCAAGGAGCATAAAAATTGACAACCAAAATTTGATAACTGCAAAATAAACCATTCAAATCAAGTAATGAGCTATCACAAAATTGGAATTTAACAAAAAGAAAATTCATAGTGGGAACTTAATACACACAACACCAAAATGGCTTACAGGCAGCAGGATTAATCCACTTACTTATGTGAAATAGTATCAAAGGTAACACCATTTAATGGTACAGAACCCTCAACAGTTTCATCATCAACTTCATCTCCATGATTTATGAGATCTGAAACAGATCCGGAATGATACTCGGCACCAGTGGGTCTTAAATGTGGATCTATAGAAAACTTTCGGATTGTTTTTGTTATATTCAACCTGTTCTGGAAACAGAAAGCAGAAATTTAGTCATGTGGACCAAACTTTACATGGGAAACTGTCGTCAAAGAAAAACATTTGGCATCTAAAGAATGGAGCATGAGAAAAGATGGACAGGAAAAAATTGACTCAGTGTCCAGAAAAAGAAAAATTGTTTGCTGTATTTCATTGTCTTTAGCGTCAAATATATTTTATCAGATAAGTTGAGGAACAGATAAGAGACTCTTGGCTAACATCTAATAGTTTTGAATGTACTCTATGCCAGGCATTTTAAGTATTAAGTTTGCCAATATTAAAACACTTTAAAGCAAGGCAACAGACATGTTTTAAGAGATTTAGAGCTAAACAGAAGCACAAGTTTTCTTTTTCAATAAAATTAAGTAGACGAAAAACATCAGATGATAGAAACTTACAGTTCCCAAGACATCACTCACGTCAACAGATGCAAATTCACATGAGAGTGCTGGAAAACTGGACATGAACTGGAATAGTCAGCCAATCTAATATTCATAATTAAAAATAAAGCTCAAACTATGTTTAAGGATATTGCAAAAATGAAAATAAACATGCATATAAAGTTGTGGATAGTAAAGTATCCTATGACAGTTTTTAAGAAATTCATATAAGTATGTCCAAATAAATGCATGGATTAATGCTTTAACTGGATATTAATTTACATGTAGCAATGCAAACTTCTAAAATAGTCTGTATAAAAAGCCCCCAAAAGCAGCACAATGAATTTACTACATGCTCAATCTACAGAGTAATAAGGCCTCCGCTTCTGATTTGACATGAAGTTGACCTGGACCTTCAATCATATTAACAACAAACAGCTAAATCAAAATCCATGCAAGACCCCTTCTATGTTAATGCACACATTCATATATGTAGGATATAGAAAATAATTACATATGCTCAACCTGTTCTTTCTTCTATTGTTCTTCTTTGTGATACAAATAGAGACTGAATTGCAATACGCACACACACACCCAAAAAAAAAAAAAGCCAATGAAACTTCAAGGCTAACTTAGAGAAAGAAAGATTCTATTAACCTGATCCTATTGTCCTTACTAAACGACATAACAATGAAACAACCTTAAAGGCAAATAACAACAGCAGCTCATACTTCAAGCTTGTATGCTAAAGGCTAAGACCAGGCTTTACAACCAAATGAGAACATCAAATTGTAACATTTCTACAGAAAACAGAATGTACCTCATATTAAAATCAATACGCAAAAAGTCCCCATCAGAACTGTTGTCAACAATAATAGAAGTAGAAGTGCTGACTGCTAAATAATTACTCAATTCCTGCAAAACAAAATGTCACATACTATAAAGAAATGGCTACTAACAAGTTAAAAAGTGGTTGGATAAATGCTCAACACCAAGCGCATGAAACTAAATCAAAGTCCAACTAAATAGAAAGGCTGCGTACCATTCCGAACAAAAACATCATAGCCAGAGCTGCTATTATCGATAACCCTGCACCGGATAAGGATGCTTCTGTCAAATCTCTCGGGATTTTCCTGTAGAAAAAGAAAGGAATGATCGATGAAAGCAGAATTACAGAATTATGATCATAACATTTACTGTACTATAAAATGTCAGCAGATGAATTAGCTTTATAAGTTCTTAAACCTAACAATAGAAAGAAAAAATTCAGCTCATTCACCACATTAATTTAAAAATTTGTGCAATCAAAGAATTATAAAATTCGCCAATAATATTCAAACAGATATAATCCAACCTAAGAGAAAATAAATGAAATATTCGATTCAAATATAACAAATAGAGATTATCTCTTTACTTTCAAATGCTTAGATCCATGAAAACTTGGAACTGAAATTACTTTCTTAAATGCGAAGAATCAGGAGAGAGAGAGAGAGAAATGAGAGATCTGAACCTGTAAAAATCGACGGATTTGATCTTGCTTGAAGAAATCATGGCTGCGATCAATCAATCAAAATCGAACTTCTCAAAGAGATATTTTGAATAACGAAAAGAGAAACTTAAATCCTCCAAGAGATCTGGTAATGGAGAGAACTTTTTTCAGAGTGTAAAGAGAGTGAGAGACGAGCGAAGGCGTTAACGACTTAACTCTCCTGCGTTTTATCCGGGGTTTTTCATTATATATATAATATTTTTTAATTTTCTTTATTTTCTCACGAGGTCTGGGCTTTTTAAGAAAGTCGGCGATAATCTGCTGTGCTTGAGAGCACGCTTACAAACGGATTAATCGGAAATCTGTGCCCTTAAAACCTGCCACGTTGGATGATGGCGGCAAAACTGATTTCGTTTCGAATAATTTGTTTAGTCAAAAATTATGTCTGAAAAATTCAATATGTATAGAAGAAAAAGATTTGTAGGTTTGGTAGGATTTTTTTTCTTATTTTGGCTCAAGTTGCCCTTGTTAATTGTTATTTATGTGCTAATAAATGATTGTCCATATCAACCAATAAATAAATAAATAAAACTACTGTCCATATATAAAATTATATTTATGGATCTCTCATCTCGTGTTATCGACTGCAAAAAAAAAAAAAAAAAAAAATCTCGTGTTATCTATGTCAACCATATAGTACTAGTAGTTTTTTTTTGTGCTAAATGTCAAAGAACACTTTTTTTTTTGGGTTAAAAATGTCAAAGAACATTTACCCATATGTTATCTACCTTTTATATTTCTATATTTAACCAAAACTTTTTCTTAAAAGAACAATTCATCATGAATCATGATCTTATCCATAAAAAACACATATATGTATTCATTATTTTACTAAATTGCTAAACACTGTCCTCTTTTATTAGTTATCGCTCCCTTTTAGACTATTTTACTCTTTGTTTTATTTTCCTTCAAACTTCAAACTTTTGTAATAAAAAGGTTAAGAAAACCTGATAATTTTAGAAACTTGAGACTTTTATATATATAGAAGAAGAGTATGATCCAAACGGATTAATTAGAAGCAAAATTATCAAATGACAAAAAGAAAGAAAGAGAAAAAAAAAAACCTGAAAATGGGATGAAATGGCGCGGGTCGCGACCCGCGTCTCGACCCGACGGATTGCAACCCACACTAGAAGCTCGGTCGCGACCTTCTCCATGGCCGGGTCGAGACACGGGTCGCGACCCGCGCCATGGCCAGGTCACGACCCGCATTGTGACCCGGCTTTATTCATCCCATTTTTGTTTTTTTAACTTTTTTTCTAAAATAAACATGCTTTCAATTCGAAAAAAAACTGTCACTCCATGAGTTTTAATGTTGTTTTATTTGAATGATTGAGTTTTGAAGGTTGAGAGAATTGAAAATTTTGAAATTTAAAGGAAAATGAAGCAAAGGGTAAATAAGTCTTTTTAGGGCGGTAGCTAGTAAGATGGAACGGTATTTAGTAATACCCTTATTTTAAACTAATGACCTTAAGTCGAGGGGAAGAAATTCCATGTTAATTTCTTAGATAGGATTTATGAATTTCGGGTAAGTGAACACAAAAGTTGAGATTTGTTTTGAGGTCTGAGGCGATTTCCCTTCAAATTAGTTAAGATTACTGAGTTGTGTGACAAAAAAAAATCTTTTAATGTAGGAAATATTTGATGCAAATTGGCCTATGGGTATCTACTGGTGAAATTTACTAAATTGTTTCAAAATACTTAATTGACTTCTCTTCAATTCAAAAACCTTTCTTAATCATTCAAAATTAAAATCTATAACTTTATGCTTAAAACCAAATGCAATGCAAGATTGCCTTCATGTTTCTCTTTCAGCATCAAGGAAAGGAAGACGGTTTTCATGGTGCCAAGAGTTGGTTGAAGCTTCTCCAAATGCTTATTCACATCGAAAATCAAGCCAAGTTCTTTGAAAGCAAGAGACCCCAACAACTTGGTCAAGAAATCGATTAATTTAGTCTTCTTTCGGACGATATTGTATTTTCCCATAATGCAGGCGGAATGCCCTTTGGAAAATCCTATATGTTCTTGTTGCAAATCAATTTTTTTTAGTACATTCTTCAATTTTATAATTTAAATAGGACATTAACATTGAATTTCTTCACCAATTTTATATATATTACAAATTCCCCCTTGTATATCAGAACATCGGAACAGCTGGAGACTAACAACATTTTGTCCATTTTGGGGTACTAAAAGATTGAATCCAAGTAACCCTATATATACATTCCCCAAGAAGATTAATTTGTATATCAACAGAAACATAATTGGCATTGCTATAAACAATGGCATCAACTTTCTTCAATTTAATTTATTTCTTCTTGTTAGCATCAATGGTTTATGCTAGTGATCCTGATATCATATCAGACTTCTTAGCCCCTGCAAATTCTTCATACCTTGATGGAAATTTCTTCACATACACCGGGCTTCGCGGTATATTTAGTGCAGACTATCCACCGGAATTCAAGGTTACAAAAGCTAGCATGGCAGAATTCCCTGCCCTTAATGGCCAGAGTGTTTCCTTTGCCACTTTAGAGTACCCTAATGGAACCCTCAACCCTCCTCACATTCACCCTCGTGCCTCGGAGCTCCTTATCGTTGTTGATGGAAGCCTCGAGGTTGGATTTGTTGACACGACAGGAACACTTTACACACAAACTCTCCAACTTGGAGACTTGTTTGTGTTTCCTAAAGGACTAGTTCATTATCAATACAATCCTAGTTCTGATAAACCTGCCATGGGTGTTTCTGCCTTTGGTAGTGCAAATGCTGGAACTGTTTCCCTTCCTTCCACCCTTTTTGCCACTGGAATTGATGATGATGTTCTAGCCAAAGGGTTTAAAACTGATGCTGCTACCATTGATAAGCTCAAGGCTGGTCTTGGAAGCAAGGCCAGAAAATGAAGTTGAAGCCCCCATCTCATAATTCTTCTAAGTAGTAATAAATTGCTAGCCTTGCTAGTAATTGCAGAGATTCAAATGTAATAATCATGTAATTGGCACTATATCTGAGTTTTATTGATTGTTCTATATTGTTACAATTTGATCTTCAGTCATAATGTTTCAAGGTGGAAATGAAATTGAATCAATTTAACCATATGGAAAGGAAATTCTTGACTAGATCGAGTCCATCCTCCTGTTTTTAGCGGTGCCCTGGCTTCATAATTTGAATAGATATAAGTATTTGACATCATTTAATGAAATTAATCATAGAAATTTAAGCCAAGGAACATGAAAGTTGAGCCAAAATAAGACTACAGCAATGTTGAATTTTCTGAAAGGTCCAAAAAAATTGGATTGTAAACTTAATTTCCAAGAAAATCTGTCCTGTTCTGCCAGGAACAGAGGTTTTTTTTTTTTTAAAAAAAAATCTTATGATCTTTATGGCAGTTGTTTTTTTATGTATCTTTCTATAGTCTATTGACCACTAGTAGATAGATGGCTAGGAAGCAAATGAAGTAATAACAATTCAGTTCTTCTATCAGACTTTGAGCAAAACATGGAAATCATGGAACTTTGCAGGTGGAGGCATTATTTGACTTTTCATTTCATTTGAACAACCTTATCCATGGCCTGGCACTTTTTGCACTGTCTGAAAACTTATAAATGAGAAGGAAAAAGGGTAATAAGAAAACTTGAAATTCATAGTTTCATACAATACAATGCCAACAAATTAACAAACACCACTTATCAGAGTTTTTTTACCAAACCATTGTAATAATTCTCAAACCATTACACTTTTTACTTCATTGGTTTTATTTTTCCTATTAGAATTAGGATTTTAATTAAGTTAAGCCTTTAGTATTTAAAGGTTGTGCCTGTTAGGCAGCAACTTGAAGTATCTTTTATTCTATTGAAATCAGAATTTTTAAGAGGTTTATTCAACCCTAATCATCCTTGTTCCAATTCAATCTAATTCTGATTTAAGCGCTATTTTGTTGTTCTAAATCTTTCTAACCTTCCGCTACATCACCCTAGATCTTGATCTGATGGGAGGAGGGAAAAGCAGAAATCGTAAACGTAATGGTGCGGAAGGCAAAAGTTTGATGCCTTCAACGGCTGATCGTAAGGTTTCCGAACCTTCATCGACGATGGCGTCTGATATGAATGCTTACGGGACCTCGTCAATGGTTTTGGATCAGAAGGAGAAGCGTATATTTGATTAGAGATGCATTAGACGGGGATTCTCCGGTCCTCATGAGCAAATCCTACACGAGTTGCCTCATAAAAAAATTGATGATGTTTCAATCACTACTGAGGTAAAGGATTTGCCGATTATTATTTTGGAGCCGACAACTGCCCCCTCACAAACCTACTCTTTTACCGACGCAGCAATCGTTGGCCTGGATTCTCGAATCTACCGCATCGGTGGTTCCTGCCTCCCTTTTTCAAGGGAGGCTTACAGATTAAGGCAGGCTTTCAGATCTGGTTCTTTGAGTGGCGAGGGTTATGAGGATCATGGTTGCACAGATGGTTGCGGGGGACACTGTCATGCAGAAGTGTTTTGTTTGGAACTGGAAGTCGACGGCCAGCCTAATAATAAGGGGTGGAAACGGTGCTGTCCTATGAATATAGGCCGCATGACTCCACTGGCTTGTGCTGTTGATGGCAAGATCTATGTGTTTGGTGGAGCAATGCATAGTCGAATTATTGGTGAGGTTTATGACCCCATAAAGGATGAATGGGAAACGTTACCTCCATTGATTGACTACCACAATCCTGTTGCCCCTATGAATGTGGTCGTGGATGATCCGGAGGAGGCCGGGAACAAGCTGATTCTGGTTCATATTCAGGGTACCCAACCCCTCTATGCGTTCAATGTGCGGAAGAATGATTGGGATTGTTTCGACAAGCGATTTGGTTTGGACCCTCGTTACCCTTATGATGACCCTCGCGCGCGCACTCGTTATTATAGCCATAGGGAGTGGCCAACTAATGCTGTGGTGGATAATGTTCTCTACTTTTACTCTCCTCGTAAGGGATTTTTTGGATACGATCTGAATGAGAAAGAGTGGCACGATCTGGAAGGGAAAGAGTGGGACCGCATTCATGGCATACTTAAATCCTCTGATGGATTTGAGGATCCTGATGGATTTGAGGATCCCGAGTTGTTCCATTTGGGAGGTAACACCTTATGCTTACTCTGGTCTTGTGAAGTCTTTGGTGGTAAACTCCCGCATTTATCCCCGGAGGTTATTATTGGATGCGCAAAAATCAAACTAGTTGGAACTAATATTGATAACAGCTCTCAAAGCTTACGTCTTGGGTATTTCCATCATAAGCTTCCTGGCTATGATCCACTACACTATGTCCTATTGTAGGTAATACCATTACCATTACACTCTTACTTTATTTTTTCGATATTGAAAACATTCAATCGATTCTTGCTTTTGCTTTGCTGAAAATTAAATCTTTAATTTGGGAATACCAAATAATACTTAGCAAGTGCATGCAGGCATTATTCGACTTTCATTTGAAGAACCTTATCCATGGCCTGGCACTTATTGCACTGTCTGAAAACATAGAATTGAGAAGAAGAAAGGGTAATAAGAACACTTGGACTTAATTCATACAATAAGGTGCCAACAAATTAACAAACACCATTTATCATCGGTAAAATGGCTTTATTACATCTTGTTGGTTGAACTTATTGAACTAATGAAGCCACTTTAACAGACACACAAGACAAACTAATACAAAATTCCCCATCTTGCGACAAAACAAAGACAAAAACATAATTAGAATCCAAAAGAGTGGAATGGAAATCTTGATACTTTCAGAATCCCAATCTCAGGCATGAGGTGCAAGCCCTGCTTTGAGTTTCTGGATTGTGTAAACATCAGTTTTGAAAGACTTTGCCAATATCTCATCATCAATACCAGTGGCAAATAAGGTAGAAGGAACCGAGACAGTGCCAGCAGCTGCACTACCAAAGGCAGAAATCGCGATGGCGAAATCTTTCTCATCACGGTTGTACTGGTAATGAACTAATCCCTTGGGGAACACAAAAATGTCTCCAGCTTGAAGACTTTGAGTAAACAGCTTGTTGGTAGTGTCAACAAATCCAACTTCCAGGGTTCCGTAGGTGAGAAACAAGAGCTCCGCGGCGCGAGGGTGAGTGTGAGGAGGGTTAACTGAACCGGCTGAGTACTGTAAAACAGCATAGGAAACACTTTGGCCATTAAGGGCAGGGAATTCAGCCATGGCTGCTTTTGTTACTGAGAAATTTGTTGGTGGAGGAGAGGTAATAAGGGGCCTCATGCCGGTAAAAGTGAAGAAGTTTCCATCCAATAGACTTGCATTAACTCCTAATGGAACTACAAAATCTGTTAAAATATCTGGGTCTCCACATATAGCTACTTGTAGAAATGGGATTGCAAGAGCTATGGCTAAGAAAATTTGTTGCTTGACAGTCAAGGCCATGGCGGAAAAAACAGAATAGTTAACAAATTGAATAGTTATAAAAGTGCTGTTATGTATATATGCCTGACTTTCAGCAAGGTTTTATGCATGCTATATATATAAAATTGATCTGCAATCATTACAAGATACAATTTCTTGGTATTGTCGAATAGATTTTTTTCATTGACAGCTTCATGACAAAGACAAGAGTCCTAAACATGACAACTGTAGGCTATTTTTTTCTTGTCTATGCTATCAGATTCTGTTTATTTGGGAATTTGGATGTTCTTTTTGCAGAAGTACTATAGGTTTAGCTCGAGTATATCCATATATCCTTTCTTGAATTAATTGGAAGGAAATCATTTTTGTCCTCTAACTCCTGTTTCTTTTCCTTTTGGAGACCCATTTTAAAGTTTTTATTTAAAAATATCAGTCAAAAGACAAAATTTAGTCATGGAAAGGGAGGGGAAATCTAAAAATCTGAATTTGAAAGCCATTCTAAATCACACGGTAACATTTTTAGACAGATTCAATTGAAAGCATTTGATTTTATGGAGAATGTTACTAAAAATGTTGATAAAGTTAACCATTTTATGATTTAAATTTTGTCTTTTGAGTCCTGCCTTATATCAAAAGCAAATTTGTATCCAAGATAAATTCTCTTGCAAAATATAAAGTGATTATCATATTTCCTCGCAAAACATAAAAGTGATTTGTAACATAATGAAACAACAATAACGATCCACATTAAGGGAAAGAAGCTAATTCAGCAAATAGGCTAACTTTATTTGTTACATCCGAAAGGGACAGAAGCTAATTCTGCAAACAGAACTTCAGTTGAGCTAAACTGCATGAAATCGGGTAGCTTTGGCATACAAGAGAAGTATTCTTGTCCACATCCGATCCAAAAACCCGAAGTAAATGCGACTCCAGCGCCTGCTAACCATCAAAGAAACTAAAAATGCCCCAAAGCCAGTTCCAAACCCAGTTCCCATGGCCACATAGAACCAATCCACTTCATCTCGTTTGTCTTCATTCCTCATGCTAGGATTAATTTCACCAGTTGCAGCACTGCAATTCTGTGTCAGTGGAGGTCCGCAAAGTTGATTTCCAGTGAAGCTCGATGCAGGGAAACCCGATATCTGAGTGCTTGAAGGGATTTTTCCGATCAAATCGTTATTTGACAAGTTTAAGTAACTTAAAAATGTCAAATTCGATATGCTTTGAGGAATTGAGCCAGAAAGTTGGTTTTGAGAAAAATCCAGAGCTTCTAGTGAATTCATAGCACCAATGCCTTTGGGAATCCTTCCACTCAAATGATTGTGCGACAGATTCAATGATACTAGATATTGAAGATTAACCACTCCCTCAGTGATCTCTCCAGATAAATTATTATTAGAGAGGTCAATAATTCTTACCAAACGAAGAGTTGTGCTATAATTAAGGAGATTCCCCTTCATGACATAGGATCCATAATCAGAAAAAACATCAAATATATGATTATCATCTTCCATCAAGAAATGACTCGGGTGCCCATCATCGTCTGGTGTGGCCATGACACTGAAGTTATGGATACATTTGGGTAAGAATCCAGAGAGATTGTTTTGAGAAAGATCTAAGATTCGGAGAGAAGCAAGGGCGCACAACTCATTTGGTATTTGGCCATGAAACTCGTTTGAACGAACATTCAATATCTCCAAATCCTGGAAGCTGGATCCAAGCCATGTTGGGATGTGCCCATTCAAATCATTTTCACCCATGTCGAGTATCACCAATTGTGTACAATTTTGAAGCGAGTGAGGCAGTTCTCCACTAATCCTATTATGTCGAAGATGCAATGATCCAAGAATAGGTAACATTCCCAAAGAAATTGGTAGAGGACCAGTCAAATTGTTGCCATCTAATTTTATGACTTATAAGTTCGGCCACTTCGCCCAACAATCTGGTAACTCTCCCAACAAGAAGTTTCCGCTTAAGATGAGATACTGCAGCGACATTGTCCCCTTCATTCTATGACACAAAAAGGAAGAAAGGGAACCTGACAATGAATTATTGGAAAGGTCTAGACTCCCTAAATTAGAGGAGATTCGAGGCAATGAGCCGTTGAAGGAATTTGAGCTGAAATCAAATGAGACAAATGGTTGAACAGGTATATATGGAATCTCTCCATAGATTTGGTTGTGAGAGGCATCTAAATATCCAAATTGAGAAGACATGTTCCAAAACCAAGAAGGAATGCTATCAGAAATTCCTGAGTTGGATATATCTAGAGAAAGTAATTGTTTTTGTGAATGAAGCCATGGGGGAATTTGTGGCCCTAAATGCCAAGATCCTAATGCTAAGATTTCAACTTGAAAAGGAGGAATCCAAGTAGGATGAACTTTTAGGTTGAATGAGTTCCGACTTCCCGAAAAAGTTTTCAATTTGGTCAGATTCTCAAAATGAGTTTCTGAGATAACACCATTTAACAAATTATTTGAGAAGAAAACCTCTTCTAAATTCGCAAGCTGTCCAATCGACTCAAGAAGGTTGCCTTCCAATTTGTTATCTTGAACATATAAAACTCTTAGCATAAAAAGTTCACCCAAGGACTCTGGAATGGAACCGACAATTGAGTTATAAGACAAATCAAGTTTTCTCAAACTTTTCAAATATCCAATATGACCAGTTATTGGCCCAAAGAGTTGACTATCTCTCAAACCTAACGACTCCAATCCATGAGAAATGCATCCAAATGACAACAAGTGTAAGATATCAGAAATATTTTGACTCAACTTCACCCCACCCAATGAGACTGACTTCAAGTTACAAAGATTTCCTAATGATTTAGGAATTCCTCCTTCAAGTTCATTATTCAATGATAAGTCAAGACTAATGGCAGATGTCATGTTTCCAATAACACTTGAAATTTGACCTTGCAAGTGATTGGAACCAAGGTTGAGAAACTCAAGAGGGCTAAAACCATACAACCAGTCAGGAATGGAAGAATTAAAATAGTTGTGTGAAAGATCAAGGTGCCTAAGAGAAGTTAAGTTTTGAAGTCCATCAGGAATAGGGCCTCCAAAATGATTGAAACTTAAATCAAGAGAAACCAGGAGAGTTAAAGCTGACAAATTATTACGACTCAGGAGAGTGGAATGTTGAGGAGGAAGGTGACAATGTGACAAGTATAGCTCTTTCAAGGAAGGAAGCATGTTTACTGTTTGTAGCCAATCCAAGGCCTTGTTTAGATCCACGTTACTCATATCTAAATATTTCAATTGAGACATACCAGCCAACCATCCAAGATTCTCAACATATTGTTGTGGACTTTCCTTATAATAATCATCTCCAGCAAGATTGAGATAGTGCATGTGTGAGAGATTGCCAAGTTGATGAGGAATGAGTCCTCCAAATCCAGCACGAGAGAGATTAAGGTGTCTTAAAGTTACCATAGAACCAAAGAAGTGGGGAATAGGAATTCCTCCAAAATAATTGTGACTGAGATCCAAGTAACTCAAATGGGTCAGATTGAGTAAAGAATGGTTTATCTTACCTCCCAATCTTGACCTCTCATAAGCAGGGGGATTTTGAAGGTGGAGTTCAAGGACATGGCCACTCACATCGTGACAGACAACTCCAACCCACCACCGACAACAATCTTCATGGGGAGCCCAAGAAGCAAGCCGATTTGCTGGATCAAGGAGATGCTGTTTGAACACCAGAAGTGCTTGTCTTTCACTCTCAATACACCCAATATTACTGGAGCTGCCATTAGTACTGAGACTAATGCTTAGAGTTGCCAAAGTGAAAATCACAAGCACAAGAATTTTAATACTACCAGTGTCCATGGTGATGTTTAAACTGCAACTAATTTTCAGGGGAATAAAGTGGCGTATATAATTAAGGTGCTACAACTAATTTTATATACTGTGGTGATGGAAGAATTTCATTTTCTTGACTGGCTTCGAATTCAACACCATATACAGCACGCCCTAGACAAATCATTGAATCAATGTCCTAGACATCCAATTAAGTGGTTCTAAATTCCAACTACTTTGAAGACTTAGAAATGCTTACCTAGCATATTTATTTTATTTCGAAGACTTAGTAGAATTGGACATAATTACTCGTTCCTTACATCTTACTTCATTGACTTAATGAAAAGATTTGGCAAATTTTTGGTTTAATTAAGTAATCCCAGACTTTGTAAAGCTGAGACTAATTCTTTTCAAATCGGGAAAAGAATTACCAACCAATTTTAGTATACTTTATTAGCTATGCTATAGTTTGGGCTTTGTTATTGGGCATTTTAACACTGCGTCGGCCGTTCAATTCGAAATACCAATATGAGTTTGTGCTCTAAATTGGGCCATTAATAGTCTGGTTAAGTATATTGGGCCCTTAAAAAATTGCGCGAGTCATTCAACCTGAAATCCAGAACGCTGCGTTTGGATGTTCAGGGTCTAGGAGACGTCTCTCTGCCGGAACCGAGGCCGTTCGGACAATTTAGCGCGACAAAATCAAATAGTTTCCCAAAAGGATTAGCAAAACTCGAAAGCGGAGCTCAAAACCCTCACAAAACGACATCGGCTTTGCTCCACTTATCCTCCTTTTCTCTCCAAAACCTCCGCCTCTCGATCCGTAATTTTGTTGTTCTCTAATTAGCCGGCTCCGGTTCTTCCCTTCAACAAGCCGCTGAGAGGGCCGCCACGTCCCACCCTTGTATTGCTCAGGGTAAATCGCACTTGGGAAAATACCCTTTTACTGAATTTTGTTGATAAGCTATTATATCAGATTGTCATTTAATTTTGAAGTGTAGAAATTAAGGTTCATTTCGTGTCTACTAAGTTGTTTGCAGGTTAGATTTGGTATATGATTATTTCTTGATTAGAAACTTTGAAGCTTGAATTCTGCTCTTAATCTATTTGTAAAATTGTGTACATTACGGGGTGAGGGGTCACATGAAGATGAAGATTGTGGATAATCCTGCATGTTCTAATGAATGCTTATGATCATGGTTCTTGTTATAATGAGTTTTGAAATAATTAAGATACTTCCATTGTATCTGTTAAATAGAGGTTCATTTCGTGTCTACTAAGTTGTTTTCTGCTACTATTAGTTTAGTTGTAAAGAACACGAAAATGTCTCCAGCTTGAAGTCTTTGAATGAACAGTTTGTTGGCTATATATATGCCTATGATTTTCAGCAAGGTTTGCTATATATATACACTTGATTTGCAAACATTACAAGAGACAGTTTCTTGGTATTGTCGAATAGATTTTTTCCATTGACAGCTTCATGACAAAGACAAGAGTACTCCTAAACATGACAAACTGTAGGTTAAAATTTTCTTGCCTATGCTATCAGATTCTGTTTATTTGGGGATTTGGATGTTCTTTTTGCAGAACTATAGGTTTAGCTTGAGTATATATTCCACATCCTTTCTTGATTTAATTGGAAGGAAATTAATCACTTTTGTCCTCTTAATTCTTGTTTCTTTTCCATTTGGAGACCCATTTTAAAGTTTTTAAATTATCAATCAGAAGTCTCGTCAAAAAAAAATATCAATCAGAAGACAAAATTTAGTCATGGAAGGAAGGAGCAACCTGATAATCTGAAAGCCATTCTAAATCACACGGTGGCAAGTCATGGATAAGAGCAACATTGTTAGACAGATTCAATTCAAAGCATTTATTCAAGAATGATTTGATTTTATGGAGGATGTTACTAAAATAGTTGATATAGTTTACCATTTTATGATTTAAATTTGCTGTCTTGAGTCCTGCCTTATAATAAAAGCAAATTTGCATCCTAGATAAATCTTTCTTCTAAAATAGATATATAAACTGTTTATTTTATTCCTCGCAGAAGATAAAGTGATTGGTAACATAAACAACTAACATTTTTATTTGGTACATTCAAAAGGGAAAGAAGCTAATATTCTGCAAAAATTGCTTCAGTGCAGCTAAACTGCATGAAATCAGGTTAGCTTTGGCATGCAAGAGAAGCAATCTTGTCCACATCCGATCCAAAAACTGGAAGTAAATGCCACTCCAGCGCCTGCTAACCATCAAAGGAAGTAAAAACGCCCCAAAGCCAGTTCCAAACCCGATTGCCATGGCCACATAGAACCAATCCACTTCATCTCCATCGCCATCATCTCCTCTGTCTTCATTCCTCATGCTTGGATCAATTTCACCATTTGCAGCACTGCAATTCTGTGTCAGTGGAGGTCCGCAAAGTTGATTTCCTATGAAGCTCGATGCAGGGAAACCCGATATCTGTGTGCTTGAAGGGATTTTTCCAATCAAATCGTTGTTTGACAAGTCTAAGTAACTTAAAAATGTCAAATTCGATATGCTTTGAGGAATTGAGCCAGAAAGTTGATTATCAGACAAATCCAGACCTTCTAGTAATTTCATAGCACCAATGCCCTTGGGAATTCTTCCGCTGAAATGATTGTGTGACAGATTCAATGATAGCAAGCATTGAAGCTTAACCACTCCTTCAGGGATCTCTCCAGATAAGTTATTGTCTGAGAGGTCGATACTTCTTACCAAACGAAGAGTTGTGCTATAATTAAGAAGATTCCCCTTTATCACTAGGGATCCATAATCAGAATAACTGGAAGAGCCACTATCACTCATTACCAAATTATATTCTTCTTCGTACCTATCGTATTGTGTGGCCATGACACTGAAGTTGTGTATACATTTGGGTAAGGATCCAGAGAGATTATTTTGAGAAAGATCTAAGATACGGAGAGAAGAAAGGGCGCACAACTCATTTGGTATTTAGCTGTGAAAATCATTTGAACGAAAATTCAAAATCTCCAAATACTGAAAGCTAGGTCCAAGCCATGTCGGGATGTGGCCGTTCAATTCATTTTCACTCAAGTCGAGTATCACCAAGTATGTACAATTTTGAAGTGAGAGTGGTAATTCTCCACTGATCCTGTTATGTCGAAGATGCAATGATCCAAGAAAAGGTAACATTCCCAAAGAAGTTGGTAGAGAACTAGTCAAATTGTTGCCATCTAATTTTATGACATATAAGTTTGGCCACTTCATCCAGCAATCTGGTAACTCTCCCAATAAAAAGTTTTCGCTTAAGATGAGATTCTGCAGCGACATTGTCTCATTTATCGTCTTACACAAAAAGTAAGAAAGGGAGCCTGACAGTGAATTATTGGAAAGGAGTAGTTCACTTAAATTAGAGGAGATTCGAGGCAATGAGCCATTGAAGCAATTTGAGCTGAAATCGAATGAGGCAAGTGATTGAACATGGGGAATATAGGGAATCTCTCCATAGATTTGGTTGTGAGAGATATCTAAATATCCAAATTGAAAAGACATGTTCCAAAACCAAGAAGGAATGCTATCAGAGATTCCTGAGTTAGATATATCTACATACTCTAATTGTTTTTGTGAACGAAGCCATGGGGGGAATTGTGGCCCTAAATGCCAAGATCGTATTTCTAAGTCTTTAACTTGAAAAGGAGGAATCCAGGTAGGATGAACTTTCAAGATGAATGAGTTTCCATTTCCATGTAAAATTTTCAAATTTGTGAGATTGGCAAAATGAGTTTCACAAATGACACCTTTTAACAAATTATTTTGGAAGCGAATCGAACCTAAATTCACAAGCTGTCCAAACGACTCAGGAAGGTTCCCTTGTAATTTGTTATCAAAAATATGTAAGACTCTTAGCATAGAAAGTTCACCCAATGACTCTGGAATGGAACCGCCAATTGAGTTATTAGACAAATAAAGTTGTCTCAAATTTTTAAAATAT
Organism: Corchorus olitorius; assembly: GCA_001974825.2. Lineage (NCBI taxonomy): Eukaryota > Viridiplantae > Streptophyta > Magnoliopsida > Malvales > Malvaceae > Corchorus > Corchorus olitorius. Next base: position 47,077 of record AWUE01014252.1, read on the forward strand.
CCAAGATGACCAGTTAGTTGACCAAAAAGTTGACTAGAACTCAGATCCAAACACTCCAATCCATGAGAAATGCTTCCTAATGACAAGATTTTTAAAATATCAGAAACATTTTGACTCAACTTGACCCTACCCAATGAGAGTGACCTCAAGTTACAAAGATAACCTAATGATTTAGGAATTCCTCCTTCAAGTTCATCATTCAAAGTAAAGTCGAGACTAATGGCAGAAGTCATGTTTCCAATAGCACTTGAAATTTGACCTTGCAAGTAATTGCCACGAAGGTTAAGAAACTCAAGAGGGCTAAAACCATACAACCAGTCAGGAATTGAAGAATTAAATTGGTTGAATGAAAGATCAAGGTGCCTAAGAGAAGTCAAGTTTTGAAGTCCATTTGGAATAGGGCCTTCAAAGTCATTGTAACTTAAATCAAGGGAAACCAAGGTTTTAAGACTAAATACCCATCTCATGATCACATGTGAGGTATTTTGTAAATCATTCCGGCCAAGATTCAGGATGGCAAGAGATGACAAATTACGACTTAGGAGAGTGGAAGGTGGAGGAGGAAGGTGACAATATGACAAGTGTAGCTCTTTCAGGGAAGGAAACATGTTTACTGTTTGTAGCCAATCCAAGGCCATGCTTAGATCCACAAAACTCATATCTAAGTATTTCAATTGAGACATACCAGCCAACCATCCAAGATTCTCAATATCTAGCCGCGCATTATAATAATCATAAAAATCAAAATAACCATCAAGATTGAGATAGTGCATGTTTGAGAGATTGCCAAGTTGCTGAGGAATGAGTCCTCCAAATCCAGCACGAGAAAGATTAAGGTATCTTAAACTCAGCATAGAACCAAAGAAGTGGGGAATAGGAATTCCTCCAAAATAATTGTAACTGAGATCCAAGTAACTCAAATGCGTCAAACTGAGTAAAGAGTGGTTTATCTTACCTCCCAATCTTGACCTCTTATAAGCTTCATAATCATCCCGATTCCAATTATCATCATAATCCCAATCCAAATTAGTGGGATTTTGAAGGTGGAGTTCAAGAACGTGGCCAGTCACATTGTCACAGACAACCCCAACCCACCGTCGACAACAATCTTCATGCTCAACCCAAGAGGCAAGCCGGTTCGTTGGATCAAGGAGATGTTGTTTGAAGAGCAGAAGTGCTTGTTTTTCGCTCTCAATACACCCAGAGCTGCCATTACTACTGAGACTAATGTTTAGAGTTGCCAAAGTGAAAATCACAAGCACAAGAATTTTAATACTAGTACTAGTATTCATGGTGATCTTTAAATTGCAACTATATAATTCAGAATGAAAGTGGTGCATATAATTAAGGTGCTACAACTTATTTATATTGTCGTAATGGAAGAATTTCATTCTCTTGGCTGACATTACTTTCGAACCCATGTATCACACCGTAGACTAATCATGGTTTCACCATGATGTCCTAGACAACAATCAATGGTTCTAAAGTCCAAGTTCTTTATTCACATCTTGAAGACTAGTAATTTTAACAAAAGTGGTTCATAATTCGTTGGATCGACTATGCGGATTGGCATTACAATCAACCCCATGAAGCACGCCATAGACTCAACATCATGCTTTTCACTTAAAAGTAACAAAGGTATGAAGCAAAGCCGTGTAAACTAGTAGTATTATATTATTTATCCCAAAGAAATATACTTCAAAAGACATTCCCACTAACAATATGGTATCATTAAAGAGATCCACGAAACAATTGAGAAAGACCTCCTCAGTTCAAAAAAAAAAAAAAAAAAAAAAAAAAAAAAAACATGGCCAGATTCTTGGTTCCTTGACTTTTTAAAAAGGTTTGGAAAGTAAGAAGGATATATCCAAGTGGAATTCATCTTTTCCTTTGTATTATGTTGAATCCTCATAACAAGTTCGATCTTTTCCTTTAGAAAAAGATCTCCAAGGAGGCCATAATTGATGTAATAAAATAAATTTAAAATTAAAATATATCAGTATTCTAATTTAATTTTTTATACTTCTGGTTTAACTTTTAAGTCTTACCGACTCAAAATATCAGTAACATATAATTTGATAATTGCAAGTTGATTACTATTAGTGGTAGTATTTAATAAGGAAGAAAATCATCCAATAACGAAAATTATATAATGATCCTCTAATATATATATATGTAGTACTATATATTTTATATTTATTGTTGTTTTATCAAACTTTTATTCTAAGGAACAACCTTATCTACTCAAATTAGCAATTAGAAAGGAGACAATTTGTTCTATGAACCTGATTTTATTTTATTTTATGTTAAGTACTGTTTTATAGAGAGGGTAGGAGGGAGGAATATTAGCTTATGAACTCTCTCTTTTTTTTTTAAAGCTTATCAACTCTCTGTCTCTGTGATATATATCTCTCTGATATATATAGTAATTATTTACATATAATGCCTCAGGGGAGTTTAGCAGACTGCACAAACGGGTCTTGAAGGTAGATTGCAATATTTAAAATTTAATTAATTCAGAAAATAGACATGTGTCTACTCCACAACCCGCTTGCGGAGTCCAAAATTTACATCGTCAGTGTATCAAATAATTACCCATATAGTAATTATTTATTATTTAAGGATAAAATATAAAGGACAAGTTTTGCCTTAGAAACAAAATAAATTTATCAGAAAATCCCAAAATTCAATGCACAATGTTACATCAGACTTGCTTGTAAAGTTGTATCGATGTTAAATTGACAATAACAAGGTTTTTCTAATTCTACTTTATAATAATTACACTTTGTCTTCCATCATTAAGCTTAAGATTAAGATGATAAATGAAAGGAAATAGGAAAGGGAATCGAATTTCTTGATTCCATCTTCTGCAACCATAGTAGAAATATGATCCACTTATTTCATCTTCCAATTGACTGCAACAAATAGTTTCCCAATTGAATACGTACATTAAATGGATTTTTCATTGACAGCTTCATGCATGTATTGATGTTCTTTTAGCAGAACTATAGATTTGAATCTCACTCACAAAACATGAAGTGACTGGTAACATAACATATCTAAGTACTTCATGAATTGTGGCCCTAATTGCCAATAAGCGGAATCCAACAAGAATGGACTTTGACGATGAAGGCGTTCCCAATATCACGTAAACTTCTCAGATTTGTTAAGTTTGCAGAATGAGTTTCAGGGAGGTTACTTCCTGTCAAATTGTTATATGAAACATCTATGACTCTTAGCATAGGAAGTTCACCCAATGACTCTGGAATGGAACCAACAATTGAGTTTTGTGACAAATAAAGTTGTCTCAAATTTTTAAAATACCCAAGATGATCAGTTAGTTGACCAAAGAGATTACTAAAACTCAGATCCAAATACTCCAATCCATGAGAAATGCATCCTAATGACAACATTTGCAAGATATCAGAAATATTTTGACTCAACTTGACAGAACTCAATGAGAGTGACCTCAAGTTACAAAGATTTCCTAATTCTTTAGGAATTCCTCCTCCTCCAAGTTCAGTATTCCCTGAAAAGACGAGACTAATGGCAGAAGTCATGTTTCCAATAGCACTTGAAATTTTACCTTGCAAGTTATTGTTGTGAAGATTAAGAAACTCAAGAGGGCTAAAACCATAGAACCAGTCAGGAATTGAAGAATTAAATTGGTTGGCTGAAAGATCTAGGTGCCTAAGAGAAATTAAGTTTTGGAGTCCATCAGGAATAGGGCCTTGGAAGTGATTGTCACTTAAATCAAGGGAGACCAAGGTTTTAAGACTAAATACCCAGCTCATGATCATAGGTGAGGTATTGTCTAATTGATTCCCCCTCAGATTCAGGACGGCAAGAGATGACAAATTAGGATTCAGGAGAGTGGAAACAGCTAGAGGAAGTTGACAACGTCGCAAGTGAAGCTCTTTCAAAGAAGGAAGCATGTTTACTGTTTGTAGCCAATCCAAGGCCTTGCTTAGATTCACATTACTCATATCTAAGTATTTCAATTGAGACATACCAGCCAACCATCCAAGATTCTCAACATATAGTGGATTTTCAACATAATAACCATCTTCAAGGTTGAGATAGTCCATGTTTGAGAGATTGCCAAGTTGATGAGGAATGAGTCCTCCAAATCCAGCATCAGAAAGATCAAGGTATCTTAAACTCACCATAGAACCAAAGAAGTGGGGAATAGGAATTCCTCCAAAATCATTTTTACTGAGATCCAAGTAACTCAAATGCGTCAGATTGAGTAAAGAGTGATTTATCTTACCTCCCAATCTTGACCTCAAGTAAGCTTTTTGTTCAGCAAAACTGTTGGCATCATCCATAGGAGGATTTTGAAGGTGCAGTTCAAGGACGTGGCCACTCACATCATGACAGACAACCCCAACCCACCGCCGACAACAATCTTCATGCTCAACCCAAGAGACAAGCCGGTTTGTTGGATCAAAGAGATGTTGTTTGAAGAGCAAAAGTGCTTGTTTTTCACTCTCAATACACCCAATATTACTGGAGCTGCCATTAGTACTGAGACTAATGCTTTGAGTTGGCAAAGTGAAAATCACAAGGACAAGAATTGTAATACTAGTAGTATTCATGGTGATCATCTTTAAATTGCAATAATTCATGGGAATGAAGCGGTGTATATAATTAAGGTGCTACAACTTAATTTATATATAAATATTGTGGAATTGTGGTAATGGAAGAATTTCATTTTCTTGACTGGCTTCGCATTCAACCCCAAATATAGCACGCCGTAGACAAATCAATGTCCTAGAGGACCTACACATCCAAGTGGTTCTAAATTTCAACCACTTATTTTCTTTACGCTGGGCCTAGCAGATTTATTTCATTTCGAAGACTTAGAAAAATTGCACATAATTACTCGTTCCTTACATCTTTCTTCTTGACTTATTTTAAAGGTTTGGAAAGTAAGAAGGAAGTTTCCAAGTAAATCGATCTGTAGGACCATACTCCATAGAATTATCACTTAGCCAATTGACAATGAAAAAAAAAATGATTTGTTACTTTTTTGTTATTAGCTATGCTATAAGTTTGGGCTTTGTTATTGGGCTTTTTAACATTGCGTCGGCCGTTCAATTCAAAATACCAATATGATTTTCTGCTCTAAATTGGGCAATTAATAGTCTGGTTAAGTCACTATTAGGCCCTTAAAAAGTTGCACGAGTCATTCAACCTGAAATCCAGAACGCGGCGTTTTGAGGTTCAGGGTCCGGGAGACGTCTCTATGCCGGAACCGAGGCCGTTCGGACAATCCAGCGCCAACAAAATCGAATAGTTCCCCAAAGGAATTTAACGATTTTCGATAACGGAGGATGCAACATGGAGAAACTAAAACATCAGGGTGTAAAATGATCATAATAAAAAAGTTGGGTGTAAAGTGACATTTAAGCTGATTGATAACATGATAAAACAAAAATAAGTGATCCATACAAAATAATCAGGAATATGTTATTTGTTACATTGAAAAGCGAGAGAAGCTAATCCTGCAAACAGAACTTCAGTGCAGCTAAACTGCATGAAATCGAGTAGCTTTGGCATACAAGATAAGTATTCTTGTCCACATTCGATCCAAAAACTGGAAGTAAATGCCACTCCAGCGCCTGCTAACCATCAAAGGAAGTATGAACGCCCCAAAGCCGGTTCCAAACCCAATTGCCATGGCCACATAGAACCAATCCACTCCATCTCCATTGCCATCTCCTCCTTTGTTTTCATTCCTCATGCTTGGATTAATTTCACCATTTGCAGCACTGCAATTCTTTGTCAGTGGAGGACCGCAAAGCTGATTTCCAATGAAGCTCGATGCAGGAAAACCCGATATCTGAGTGCCTGAAGGGATTTTTCCGATCAAATCGTTATTTGACAAGTCCAAGTAACTTAAAAATGTCAAATTCGATATGCTTTGAGGAATTGAGCCAGAAAGTTGGTTTCCAGAAAAATCTAGAGCTTCTAATGATTTCATAGCACCAATGCCTTTGGGAATCCTTCCACTCAAATGATTGTGAGAGAAATTCAATGATAGCAAACCTTGAAGTATAGCCACCTCGTCAGGGATCTCTCCAAATAAGTTATTATTTGAGAGGTCAATAAATCTTACCAAACGAAGAGTTGTGCTATAATTTAGAAGATTCCCCTTCATCAAATAGGATCCATAATCAGAAAAAAGAGCCATGCTATAAATATTATCCTGCACCAAGGGATAAAGTAGGTTACCATCGTTGTCTGCTCTAGCCATGGCACTGAAGTTACCGATACATTTGGGTAAGAATCCAGAGAAATTATTTTGAGAAAGATCCAAAATGTGGAGGGAACCAAGGGCGCATAGCTCATCTGGAATTTGACCGTGAAACTTATTCGAATGAAAATTCATGATCTCTAGTTCGTGAAGGCTGGGTCCCAACCATGTTGGGATGCGCCCATTCAATTCATTTTCACTCAAGTCGAGTACCACCAAGCGTGTACAATTCTGAAGCGAGTGCGGCAACTCCCCACTGATCATGTTATGTCGAAGATGCAATGATCCAAGAAAAGGTAAGTGTCCCAAAGAAGTTGGTATAGAACCAACCAAATTGTTACCATCCAATCTTATGACACGCAAGTTCGGCCACTTCTCCCAACAATCTGGTAACTCTCCAAACAAGAAGTTTTCGCTTAAGAAGAGAAACTGCAACGACATTGTCTCATTCATCCTATGACACAAAAAGGAAGAAAGGGAATCTGAAAAAGAATTATTGGAAAGGTCTATTCTCCATAGATTAGAGGAGGAGATTCGAGGCAATGAGCCATTGAAGCTATTTGAACTAAAATCAAATGAGCCAGAGGGTATAATATATGGAAAGTCGCCATAAATTTGGTTGTGAGAGATATTTAAAAGTAAAACTAAAAATTGAGAAGACATGTCCCAAAACCAGGACGGAATGCTATCAGAAATTCCTGAGTTGGATATATCTAAAATAGTTAATTGTTTTTGTGAACGAAGCCATGGGGGGAATTGTGGCCCTAAATGCCAAGATCCTATTTTTAATCTTTCAACTTGGAAAGGAGGAACCCAATTAGGATGAACTTTTAAAATGAATGAGATCCCACTTCCATATAAAATGTTCAAACTTGTGAGATTGGCTAAATGAGTTTCATACAAGACACCTTTTAACAAATTATTTTCAAAGCGAACATCTTCTAAATTCGCAAGCTGTCCAAACGACTTAGGAAGGTTCCCTTGTAATTTGTTATTTGAAACATCTAGTAATCTTAGCATAGAAAGTTCACCCAAGGATTCTGGAATGGAACCCACAATTGAGTTATATGACAAATCAAGTTTTCTCAAATTTTTAAGATATCCAAGATGACCAGTTAGTTGACCAAAAAGTTGACTATTGCTCAAATCCAATGACTCCAATCCGTGAGAAATGCATCCTAATGACAATATCTGTAAAATATCCGAAATATTTTGACTCAACTTGACCCTGCCCAATGAGATTGACTTCAAGTTACAAAAATTCCCTAATGATTTAGGAATTCCTCCTCCAAGTTCACTATTCCCTGATAAGTCTAGACTACTAATGGCTGAATTAGTCATCATGTTTCCAATAACACTTGAAATTGTACCTTGCAAGTTATTGTCACGAAGGTTAAGAAACTCAAGAGGGCTAAAACCATACAACCAGTCAGGAATGGAAGAATTGAAATAGTTGTGTGAAAGATCAAGGTGCCTAAGAGAAGTTAAGTTTTGAAGTCCATCAGGAAGAGGGTCTACAAAATAATTGAAACTTAAATCAAGGGAAACCAAGGTTTTAAGACTAAATACCCAGCTCATGGTAGGTGAGGTATTGTCTAATTGATTCCCCCCAAGATTCAAAGTGACAAGAGATGACAAATTATTATGACTCAAGTTGACAAATTCTTCCACCGGTGGAAGAAGTTGACAATGTTGCAAGTGCAGCTCTTTCAAAGAAGGAAGCATGTTTACTGACTCTAGCCAATCCCAGGTCAGGCTTAAATCCACAAAACTCATATCTAAGTAATTCAATTGAGACATACCAGCCAACCATCCAAGTTGTTGATGAATGAGTCCTCCAAATCCAGCACGAGAAAAATTAAGGAATCGTAATCTCGCCATGGAACCAAAGAAGTCGGGTACAGGATTGCCTCCAAAATTATTGTGACTGAGATCCAAGTAACTCAAATGTGTTAGATTGAGTAAAGAATGGTGTATCTCACCTCCCAGTCTTGACCTCTCATAAGCTTCGTTTTCAAGTAAAGTGGTCGTTGGATCCAAAATAGGATTTTGAAGGTGGAGTTCAAGGACATGGCCACTCACATTGTCACAGACAACGCCAACCCACCGCCGACAACAATCTTCATGGGCAACCCAAGAGGCAAGCCGGTTTGCGGGATCAAGGAGATGTTCTTTGAACTGCAAAAGTGCTTGTTTTTCGCTCTCAATACACCCAGAGCTGCCATTAGTACTGAGACTAATGTTTAGAGTTGGCAAAGTGAAAATCACAAGCACAAGGATATTAATTATACTAGTAGGATTCATGGCGATCTTGATATGAGAGTGGTGTATGTATAAGGTGCTACAACTAATTACTAGTACAACTAATTTTTTTATATAATAATCTGGTAATGGAAGAATTTCATTTAATAATTCTTGACCGGCATCGCATTCAATCTAATTATAGCACACCGTCTAACACTTGTTGCTTCCACTATATCAAGTTGATATCCAAGTGGTTCTACTTCTAGTCGAACTTATAAACTGTGTAAAAGAATTGATTACTAGTACCCATTGACAGGATCTTCAAATTACTACAATTAAATGGAAGAAATTCATTTTCTTGGCGTCGACCGGCATCACATTCATCCAATCTAGACAATTTATTGGAAGAATTGATTAGTACATGTTTCAGTACGCTGGGCCTAGCGTATTTATTGCATTTCGAAGACTTAGAAAAATTGGACATAAATACCGTGTCCAATTTATTGCATTTATTGTTAGTGGAGTGGAGAGGGTCGTATATGAAAGATTTAAATAGTTGCGAGTCATTTTCATAACAGTTGTGTGTTTATCGTGAAAATTCATATAATTACTGTAAGTAATTGTATGGTTAAATCACTATCGGGCCTTCCAACTTGATTTGATTGGGAGGAAATCATTTTTGTCCTCTAATTAATTCTTGTTTCTTTTCCTTTTGGAGACCCATTAACAATCAGAAGGCAAAATTAAACCCAAGTTCTGTGTGTTTCAAAACATAGTAAAGTAATTGGTAACTGATCCATGTAAAATTAAGGTACACATACAATACAACCAAGAAGATTTTACTACTAGTTACATTCAAATCAAAACAGAAATTAAAGAAGCTAATTCTGCAAACACTACGACACTTCGGTTTAGCTATAATGCATGAAATTGGGTAAGTTTTGCATACAACAGAACCACTTTTTTCCACATCCGGGAGCAAATGCCACTCCAGCGCCTGCTTAGCATTAAAGGAACTAAAACAACCCAAAAGCCAGTTGCAAACCCAATTGCCATGGCCACGTACCAACCCACTTCAACTCCATCTCCATCGCCTTCATTCCTCGTGATAGGAATTTCACTCTTTGCAGCACTGCAGTTCTGTGGCAATGGAGGTCCACAAAGTCGATTGCCAGTGAAGCTCGATGCAGGGAAACCCAATATCTGAGTGCTTGAAGGGATTTTTCCTATCAAATCGTTATTGGACAAGTTTAATTTACTTAAAAATGTCAAATTCGATATGCTTGAAGGAATTGAGCCAGAAAGATGATTCTCAGAAAAATCCAGAGATTCTAATGATTTCAATACACCAATGCCTTTGGGAATCCTTCCGGTTAAATGATTGTGTGACAGATTCAATGATACCAAAGATTGAAGCTTAACCACTCCTTCAGGGATCTCTCCAGAAAATTTATTATCTGAAAGGTCAATGCTTCTTACCAAACGAAGAGTTGTGCTATAATTTAGAAGATTCCCCTTCATCACTAGGGATGCATAATCTGAAAAAGGATAAGAGGTATCATAACTAGCAGCCAATTCATAATGTGTGTACCCATCGTCTGGTGTGGCCATAGCACTGAAGTTATAAATACATTTGGGTAAGAATCCAGAGAGGTTGTTTCGAGAAAGATCTAAGATACGGAGAGAAGCAAGAGCGCACAACTCATTTGGTATATGGCCATGAAACTTATTTGAACAAAAATTCAACATCTCCAGTTTCTGAAAGCTCGGTCCGTTGGGATTTGCCCTGTCAATTCATTTTCACTCAAGTCGAGTATTGTTGACTCCAAGTAATTTTTTGATGATTACAAAACATCCTTCCCTTGATATTTAATTAAGTCTAATTAAGTGTGTAGGCTTCAAAGATAAACTCTCGAATTTATTTGAAGTGCAAATATCGAATTTGGAGAAAGCCTTAAACATATTGAAGATTAATATGAAGTTTGGAGACCCTTACATAAGGGTTACTTGAAGAAATATGCAAAGAAAGGCAAATATTCGAAAATTGGAGTCTGGACGATTTTAGTCGACTGAAACTGGCGTTAAAGTGCCAAGCCTGGTGTGCCCAATCTGTATGAACAGTAACCTGTCATGCAGTACACTTTTAGTCGACTAAACCTGATGTTAAAACTGTCACCCGCTCACTACAGGACAAAATAACAGCTAGTTTCAAAAAGCTGAAAAAGGCTCCAAACGGCCATTTTTGAACTCCAACGGCTAGAAACATGTGAGAGGCTATAAATACACATCATAAATGCCATTTGAAGCCTCCCAAGAGAGAGAAATTCATTGTTGATCATCTATTGAAGCTAAAATCATCATTTTCTCTTTGTTCTTCATTTACTACACTTGTAAGAGAAAACTTGTTGTGCTAAATCTTTGTACTTGGGATCTTTGGGAGATCATTGTACTTCTCATTCATCTTTTCTTGGGTAGATTAAGTTGGGTTCAACTTGATTTGAAGATTTAGAGCTTGGGGAGAGCTCAATTTGTAAAAGGCTTGGTGGAAGCTCATTTCACCGGTTTAGTGGATTTGGCTAAAATCCTTGATTGGGGAGATCAAGGTAGAGGAAGTAGGTATTCTAACACCGAACCTCTATAAATTGTGAGCATTTACTTTCTCTAAATCTTCCTTTTACATTATTGTTCATCATTCTCCATTTTCTACCTTCATATCTCATTTATTTCTTATCTACTTCTAACCGGTTTTTAACAAAGTTCTTGTACTTGTCATAAATTGTTTAAAATTGCTATTCACCCCCCTCTAGCACCATATCAAGGGCCTATCAAGTATCACTAAGTGTGTACAATTCTGGAGGGAGTGGGGTAATTCTCCACCGATCCTGTTATGTCGAAGATGCAAGAAGTTGGAATGGAACCTGTAAAACTGTTGCCATCTAATTTTATGACGGTCAAGCTTCGCCACTTCACCCAACAATCTGGTAACTCTCCGGACAACAAGTTTTGACTTAAAATGAGAAACTCCAGCGACATTGTCTCATTCATTCTGTGACACAAAAAGTAAGAAAGGGAACCTGAAAAAGAATTATTGGATAGGTCTAGTCTCTGTAAGTTAGAAGAGATTCGAGGCAATGTGCCCTTGAAGGAATTTGAGCTGAAATCAAATGAGACATATGGTTGAACAGGTATATATGGAATGTCTCCATAGATTTGGTTGTGGGAGATATTTAACTTTACAAATTGGGAAGACATGTTCCAAAACCAAGAAGGAATGGTTTCAGAAATTCCTGAGTTGGATATATCTAGATGAGTCAATTATTTTTGTGAACGAAGCCATTGGGGGAATTGTGGCCCTAATTGCCAAGATCCTATTTCTAACTTTACAAGTTGAAAAGGCGGAATCCAACTAGGATGGACTTTAAAGATAAAGTGGTTCCCAACACCACGTAATCTTCTCAGTTTTGTGAAGTTTGCAGAATGAGTTTCAAACAATTCAGGGAGGTTATTTCCTGTCAATTTATTATATGAAACATCTAAGACTCTTAGCATAGAAAGTTCACCCAATGACTCTGGAATGGAACCCACAATTGAGTTTTCTGACAAATCAAGTTCTCTCAAATTTTTCAAATATCCAAGATGATCAGTTAGTTGACCAAAGAGATGACTAGAACTCAAATCCAATGACTCCAATCCATGAGAAATGCATCCAAATGACAACATTTATAAGATATCAGAAATATTTTGACTCAACTTGACACCACCTAATGAGATTGACTTCAAGTTACAGAGATTATTTCCTAATGATTTAGGAATTCCACCTCCTCCAAGTTCATTATTCTCTGAAAAGTCAAGACTAATGGCAGAAGTCATGTTCCCAATAGCACTTGAAATTTTACCTTGCAAGTTATTGTATTGAAGATTAAGAAACTCAAGAGGGCTAAAACCATACAACCAGTCAGGAATTGAAGAATTAAATTGGTTGTCTGAAAGATCAAGGTGCCTAAGAGAGGTCAAGTTTTGAAGTGCATCAGGAATAGGGCCTTCAAATTTATTGGCACTTAAATCAAGGGAAAGCAAGGTTTTAAGACTAAATACCCAGCTCATGATAGGTGAGGTGTTTAGTAAATTATTCCAAGCAAGATTCAAGATGGCAAGAGATGAGAAATTAGGATTCAGGAGATGAGTAGAAATTGGAGGAAGTTGAGAATTTACCAAGTGAAGCTCTTTCAAAGAAGGAAGCATGTTTAAAGTTTGTAGCCAATCGGTGGCATTTCTTAGATTCACAGTACTCATATGTAGGTATTTCAATCTTGACATACCAGCCAACCATCCCAGATTCTCAACATGTAGCCCATACTCATCAAGATTGAGATACTCCATGTTTGAGAGATTACCAAGTTGATGAGGAATTAGTCCTCCAAATCCAGCAATAGAAAGATTAAGGTGTCTTAAACTCAACATAGAACCAAAGAAGTCGGGGATAGAAATTCCTCCAAATTCATTGTAACTGAGATCCAAGTAACTCAAATGTGTCAGATTGAGTAAAGAATGGTGAATCTTACCTCCCAATCTGGACCTCATATTAGCTTCAGATTCAGCAAAAGTGGCGTCATCATCCAAAGTAGGATTCTGAAGGTGCAGTTCAAGGACATGGCCACTCACATTGTGACAGACAACGCCAACCCACCGCCGACAACAATCTTCATGTTGAACCCAAGAGGCAAGCCGGTTTGCTGGGTCGAAGAGATGTTGTTTGAACACCGAAAGTGCTTGTTTTTCACTCTCAATACAACCAACATTAATGGAGCTGTCATTAATACTGAGACTAACGTTTAGAATTGCAAGACTGAAAAACACAAGGAAAAGGATTTTGATAATACTAGAAGTAGCCATTCATGATCTTTTAATTACGACTATTATTCAAGGGAAGCGGTTTATAATATGTATATAAGGTATACTGTTACGGATTACTATATATATTGAGGTAATAATAAAATAAATTAATTTCATTTGTTTGATTTGATCGACTGGCATCACGTATTCTAATTCAACCCCATACACACATATATATAGCACGCCATAGATGAAGAATATTTAGGGGAATGGGAAAAGGATACTTTTCCAACAACAATCCAAGATAAAAAGTTTCAAAAAATTTCGTCTGTTACTATTATTTTATGTAAGGTGGATAAGATATTCATTTCCCCACAAGGTTCTCGCATCTCTTTTAAAATGAGAAAACCTCGAATTTTATATTTACACATCTCCAACCTCCAATTACAGTGCGGTACACAAAATTATAGAAAAAAAAACATAGATTATAAAGGGGAGAAATTATGGTGGAAACTTAACAAAAAGATAATGGTAAAATAACAAACTTATATACTTATCTGAAAGATTCGAACTCAGAAACTTTATTTAAAGAGCAAAAATGTGAATTACTACTTGAATGAATTAAATGTTGATTCATGTTACTTAGACCTGGATCTTGCTTTGGAATTACAAGAAATTGAGAAGTGTCTTCCTTCTTCATTTGTGGATCTGGATCTTGCTTTGGAATTTGAGTCGTTTTATCGATCATTCGATGTCTGGAACCTTCCTGATAGATCTTCATCACCCTTTCGCTTTCATCTTCGTTCTTGCCTAACTCAAGGTTTTTATCAATGAGAAAAAGGTGACCAATTCGACCAGACTTGCAAATCAAAAGCAAAATCATCATATTCGTAAGTCCAACAATTCTCAATCTATTGCAAATTAAGAAAAACAAATTAGACTGACTAAAAAAACTGACCCAACCTACTATAAACCCAAAGATCTTGGGACTATTAACCCAAACAAATCTAAAGATTTGTGGGATTGGACTTTATTTAAAAAACAAAGAACAAAAAAAAGAGATGAAAAAGATAGATCCCTCCTCCCCTTGAGGAATAATGGTCAAGGAGGAGAAGCAAACAAAAGCGCAGAAGAAAAACTAGGGAGAGAGGGGAGAAGGAGAGGCGGCTAGGGTTTTTACCCTGGGTCAAAAAATTAACAATTTTTAATTGGGTTAAATCTTGGTAATTTTTTTGTTTAAATGTGTAATTTTTTTTGAAAGGAAATAAAGAAAAAAACATTTGATATAATCTTTAATCAAAAGAGACACATTTATTACTTTAAAGTTTACTTGATATAACCGTGAGATTCATAACATTCTTGAACAAAAGGATTCTGCATTTTCCATGGAAAAAAAAAATTCAAGTCAAATATAATTGGAAAAACGACTAGTAGTCTTTGGGAACAGGTGCTTTTATTAACCATTGCCAGATTTACTAGATCAATGGAGAATATATATACATGACATATATAGTATCCTAAAAATAATTCAAAGCCAAATGAGCTAAAAAAGTCTGTATATTTGTTGCCTTCCTGAAAATATGGCGAACCTCAACCTCGACAACCCATACATATCCTTAAATTGGAAATTTCTGTTGTTTAATTCCAATATTTGTTGCATATAGGAATTTCTGTTGGGAGAAAGAGTGGTTTTAACTCAAAGTTAATCACTTACGTAAACAAACTTTCTTCCCCCTCCAAACAAAAAAAAAAAAAAAAAACCTTTTGAACATTTCCAATTTCTCAAACAAAGGAAAAATCCCACACCAACAGCAAGAAATACGAAAACCCCATCTCAACATATTTCAATCATTTGAATATGTTGGAAAACCAGAATTCCCAAATGGCAGAACCAGATCTTTGGCTTGACCGCTTATATATATGGACCACCGGTTGCTTTATGTTTATTTGCCTGGTCGGTGGAGGTGGTTGCCTTGCGGCTGCCTTGTGGCTTCCTGAAGAATCACAATCCTCAGAATGGCTTTCTATACTTGGAATCATCCTCGTTTGTCTGCCTTGGATTTTCTGGATGATAACAGTTTTGTATCGGATACTTTCCGAATTATCACACAAAAAGAAAAGTGTAACCAAACGGGGTGATGATTACATGGCAAGATCACCACAGGCAATCAAATAACTAACAAATTATTAGTTAATAGTTGGCTTAACCGATGCAACTGCATTTTATCGTACTTATTTAGTGGACTAGATTTAAATAGTTGCAAGCAATTTTCTTTATTTATTTATTTTTTTTAAGGAAGTTGTGTGTTTATCTTGAAAATTCATATATATTACGGTAATTAATTTTGTACTCCATCATAGTTGAGTACAAAACTATAAGGTCATTTCGGAATGTGACCTTATATTAAACCCAAATACGTTACCTAGATTAAATTAAATTTTAAGCTAGTGCTAGCTTTAATATTTATCAAAAAAAAAAAATTAGATTGTCGTGTTTAGCACATAATTTTTTCCATTCATAAGAATGCTTATGAATTTCAGCAAGGTTTTATGTATTCTATATATACACACTTGATTTGCAAACATTATAAGATCGAATAGATTTTTCCTTGACAACTTCATGACAAAGACAATAGACAATACTCAATAGTTCTAAATATGACAACTGTACGTAGCCTAAATTTTTCTCGTCTATGCTATCAAATTCTGTTTATTTGAAAATTCTGACCTTTTAACAGAAGTATAAATTATTTATCCTCTCTTGATTTAATTGGAAGGAAATTATTTTTGCCCTCTAATTAACTCTTGTTTCTCTTCATTTTGGAGACCTATTCTAAAGTTTTTAAATTATCAATTAGAAGAAAAAATTAAACCCAAACTAGATTGTTCGCGGTATGCTCAGGAGGAGAGGGGAAAAGCAAATTATATGGAAAATGTGAGGGAAATAATGAGAGAGACAAAATAAGGTAGAAGGGTTTTTTTTTTTTATCAAAGGTAGAAGGGCTGGGTAAAAAAATTTAGTCCATTCTAAAACCGGCCCAAGCCCAACCGTTAAAAAATGAAAAAAAAATTAGCTAATGTGTCACCCATAGAATGAAAGCTAGGTGTCAAAAGGGAGTGGGGCAACGTGTCAGATGGAGAGGGCCTTAGGGGACTTCTTTAAAGAGGAAAAGTTTTGATTCTGTCTTTTAAAACATAAAGTGATTGGTAACATAATAAAACAATGATAACTGATCTATATAAAATTAAACATACAATACAAACAAGAAATTTTTATTTGATATATTCTGTTGATGTCAAAACAATGCTTCAGCTCAGCTAAAATGCATGAGATCGGGTAGCTTTGGCATACAAAAGAAGTATTCTTGTCCACATTCGATCCAAAAACTTGAAGTAAATGCAACTCCAGCGCCTGCTAAGCATCAAAGGAACTAAAAACACCCCAAAGCCAGTTCCAAACCCAATTGCCATGGCCACATAGAACCAATCCACTTCATCTCCTCTGCCTTCGTTTCTTGTGCTATGAATTCGACCATTTGCAGCACTGCAATTCTGTGTCAATGGAGGTCCACAAAGTCGATTGCCAATGAAGCTTGATACTTTGAAAGTCGATATCTGAGTGCTTGAAGGGATTTTTCCGATCAAATCGTTATTCGACAAGTTTAAGTGACTTAAGAATGTCAAACTCGTCAAGCTTTGAGGAATTGAGCCATAAAGTTGATTTTCAGAAAAATCCAGAGATTCCAGGGATTTTATACCACCAATGCCTTCGGGAATCCTTCCGCTCAAATGATTGTGTGACAGATTCAATGATACCAAATATTGAAGCTTAACCACTCCTTCAGGGATCTCTCCAGAAAAGTTATTATCTGAGAGGTCAATACTTCTTACCAGACGGAGTATTGTGCTATAATCAACAAGTTGCCCCTTCATCACAAGGGATCCATACTCAGGATAAGGAGGCAAATAATTACTAGCAGCAGCCAATTCATAACTTGTGTACCCATCGTCTGGTGTGGCCATGGCACTGAAGTTGCCAATACATTTGGGTAAGAATCCAAACAGGTTGTTTTGAGAAAAATCTAAGATACGAAGAGCATCAAGGGTGCATAACTCATCTGGTATATGACCATGAAAATTATTTGAACGAAAATTCAACATCATCAGTCTTGGAAAGCTGGATCCCAACCATGTTGGGATTTGCCCAGTCAATTCATTTTCACTCAAGTCCAGTATCACTAGGTATGAACAATTTTGAAGCGAGTGAGGCAATTCTCCACTGATCCTGTTATGTCGAAGATGCAATGATCCAAGAAAAGTTAACATTCCCATAGAAGTTGGTATAGAACCAGTCAAATTGTTGCCATCTAATTTTAGGACAAGCAACTTCGGCCACTTCATCCAACAATCTGGTAACTCTCCGAACAAAAAGTTCTCACTTAAGCTGAGAAACATGAGCGACATTGTCTCATTCATCGGATGACACAAAAAGTAAGAAAGGGAACCTGACAGTGAATTATTGGAAATGTATAGTTCCCTTAAATTAGAGGAGAATCGAGGTAATGTGCCGTTGAAGGAATTTGAGCTAAAATCAAACGAGGCAGATGATTGAACAAAGGGTATATATGGAATCTCTCCATAAAATTGGTTGTGAGAGATATTTAAAAGGTACAATTGAGAAGACATGTTCCAAAACCAAGAAGGAATACTATTGCTATCAGAAGTAATTCCTGAGTTGGATATATCTAGATACCTTAATTGTTTTTGTGAATGAAGCCATGAGGGAATTTGTGGCCCTAAATTCCAAGACCTCATTAATAAGATTTCAAGTTGAAAAGGAGGATTCCAATTAGGATTAACCTTTAAGATGAATGAGTTCCCACCTCCATAAAAAGATTTCAATTTTGTGAGATTGGCAAAATGATTTTCATACATGACACCTTTTAACATATTAGTTTGGAAGGAAACTCTTTCTAAATTCGCAAGCTGTCCAAACGACTCAGGAAAGTTTCCTTCCAATTTGTTATATGAAACATCCAAGACTCTTAGCATAGAAAGTTCACCTAAGGACTCTGGAATGGAACCCACAATTGAGTTTTGTGACAAATCAAGTACTCTCAAATTTTTAAAATATCCAAGATGATCAGTTAGTTGACCAAAGAGATTACTAAAACTCAAATCCAATGACTCCAATCCATGAGAAATGCATCCTAATGACAACATTTGCAAGATATCAGAAATATTTTGACTCAATTTGACAACACTCAATGAGATTGACTTCAAGTTACAAAGATTTCCTAATTCTTTAGGAATTCCTCCTTCAAGTTGTTTGTTCCATGTTAAGTCAAGGCTAATGGCAGAAGTCATGTTTCCAATAGCACTTGAAATATTACCTTTTAGGTTATTGTAAGCAAGATTAATAGACTCAAGAGGGCTAAAACCATAAAACCAGTCAGGAATTGAGTAATTAAATTCGTTGTATGAAAGATCAAGGTGCCTAAGACAAGTTAAGTTTTGAAGTCCATCAGGAATAGGGCCTTGAAGGGCATTGTCACGTAAATCAAGGGAAACCAAGGATTTAAGACTAAATACCCAGCTAATGATCATAGGTGAGGTATTTTGTAAATTATTTGACCTAAGATTGAGGATGGCAAGAGATGGCAAATTAGGATTCAGGAGATGATCAGTAGGAGTTGGAGGAAGTTGACAATCTGACAAGTGAAGCTCTTTCAAAGAAGGAAGCATATTTACTGTTTGTAGCCAATCAAAGGCATTGCTTAGATTCACATAACTTAGATTGAGATATTGCAATCGAGACATACCAGCCAACCACCGAAGATTCTCGACATATGGCCTCTCATCATAATCATTAAGATGGAGATACTCCATGTTTGAGAGATTGCCAAGTTGATGAGGCATCAGTCCTCCAAATCCAGCTCCAGAAAGATTAAGGCATCTTAAACTCACCATGGAACCAAAGAAGTTTGGAATGGGAATGCCTCCAAAATAGTTGTTGCTTAGATCCAAGTAATTCAAATGTGTCAGATTGAGTAAAGAATGGCTTATCTTACCTCCCAATCTTGACTTCTCATTAGCTTCAATTTCAGCAATACTGTCGTAATCATAATCCAAAGTAGGAAGTCCGAGGTGGAGTTCAAGGACATGGCCGGTCACATTGTCACAGACAACGCCGACCCACCGCCGACAACAATCTTCATCGGCAACCCAAGAAGCAAGCCGGTTTGCTGGATCAAGGAGATGTTGTTTGAACTGCAAAAGTGCTTGTTTTTCACTCTCAATACAACCAATTACAGAATTGGAGCTACCATTAATATTAGAACTGAAACTAATGTTTAGAGTTGATAGAATGAAAAACCCAAGGAGAAGAAGATTAATAATACTATTAGTAGCCATTGATATGGCCTCTTCTATTATTCAGGGGAAGTGGGTTTATATAAGGTACTGTTACTGATTTAATATATTAATTCATTTATAAATTATAAATTGAGGTAATTAAAAAATTAATTTCGTTTTTATATATAGCACGCCATAGTCGACTCATCATCATCAAGCTTTGGCCATATTTTAAGTTTTATTTTATTGGTGCCTATGCCTAATAGTATAGGGAAAAGGGAAAAGGATTCTTTTCTAACAACAACCCAAAGTAAAAAGTTCTAAAAATTTTTGTCTGTTGCTATTAGTTTATGTAAGGCGGATGGATAGTCATATCCCCAGAAGGTCCTCGCATCTCTTTTTAAATGAGAAAACCTCGAATATATATATGACATCCCAATTACAGTGCGGTATACAAAAGCTAGCAATAGAAAATGACAAATTATAATTAGGGGAAGAATATTTATGGTGGAAACTTAACAAAAAGATATAATAAAATAACAAACCCATTAAGTATGGAGTATTATTTATCTGAAAGCTATACTTTTAAAAGACATTCCCACCAACATGCTTTTACCAACCTAAGAAGTTAATTAAATACATTAGCCCTTTTGTTTACCCCTGAATTATATGGGATTAAGGACACTTTACTCGTTAAATTAATATCGAGACAATTTACTCTATGAACTTTCCAAACTCAGAATAAATGCTCATTTCCGTCAGGGGGTAAAATATATTATTAACTGAGTTGCAACTTACAATATGTTATACCGTAAAATTTAGTTTAGCAGTAATTGTTGACATAGGTCTTGTTGAAACTTCATGATCATGCAGCTACACAATTTAGTATACTACTAGAATTTGCAATTTAGTAGTATACTCCAATTGAATCCATACAGGTATTGTATAGGCAATATAATATCAATTGGGCTTTTAATAGGCTGGCTTTTGGCTATTGGGCTTTTAACTCTCCTAATAAAAAGTTTTCACTTAAGATGAGATACTACTTATTTCTTCGTGCTGGGCCTAGCATATAGTTATTTCATTTCGAAGACTTGGAAAAATTGGACATAATTACTCGTTCCTTTACGTCTTTGCTTCCTTGACTTAATTAAAAGGTTTGAAAAGTAAAGAATAAGGAAGTTTCCGAGTAAATCGATTTGTAGGTCCATGCTCCCTAGAATTATCACTTCGCCAATTGACAAATCATTTTTTCCATTGTATCCATAATATTGAACCTAAATCATCATAACGAAGTTCGCTATCATGCTATTCAATTCAATCACTTAAAAGAAACAACTTCCAACCAACTACTAGACATTTTTTTTTAATCAAGGATATCCCTAGACCCTATTCATTTTGAGATTAATTCCTTTCGAATCTTAAACCGCCAATTTTTTTTTATCACATCCGGTATATAAGGTTTTGTCCTGATTAATCTGTATCTGATCCGCGTCGCGCACCTGGTTATGGTGGGTGAGTCTCCCAACAGGGGCAGCTACGTACGCAAGGTCTCGAACCTGAGACCTGCTTAAGCTGCAACAAACTGCTTACCACTTGATCCAATCCTTCTATGCTATAGCTTGGGCTTTTAATGGGCTTGTTATTGGGCTTTTTAACATTGCGTTAGCCGTAAGATTCGAAATGCCAATATACAAATATAAGTTTGTGCTCTAAATTGGGCCATTATTAGGCTGGTTAAATCATTATGGCCTATGGGCCGTTAAAAGTTGAGCGTGATTATCGATGCCTTTCGTGAGAATCTGAGGCCTTGAGTTATTCGACCTGAAATTCAAAATGCTGCGTTTTTGGGTTCAAGGTCTGGGAGACGTCGCTCTGCCGGAACCGAGGCCGTTCGGACAGTCCAGCACCAACAAAATCAAATAAATAGTTCCCCAAAGGGATGAGCAAAACTCGAAAGCGGAAATACAAATGGCGAGTCGTTTAATTCTCAAAACCCTCACAAAACGACATCGGCTTTGCTCCACTTTTCCTCCTTTTCTCTCCAAAACCCTTATATGTTGACAAGTGCCAACCCTTATATGTTGACGGATTAATCTAAATTTGTGCAATCAAACAGGAACATTCTAAGTATTTCATTTCTATCATATATATCATAGGGACATTTGGTAAACGTTATTGGTTTTTCCTTTTGAATTATATTTCTATAATAATGCTTTTATTTAATTATAATTATTTGAATTATTCTAATCCCTTTTCTGTTTGGATTTCCCATGTTTATCATGTTTCCTTGCCCTTGTTATTATTATTATGCTATAATAATATTCATAGTCCTTAAAGGAATGAAAAGAGGCCCAATCGGACCACTTGGGCAGATTACGCATTAAATATCAATTGGGCTTTTAATAGGCTGGCTGTTGGGAATTTTAACATTGCTTGGGCCGTTCGATTCGAGATATCAATAAGATCGTTTCCTTGAGAATACAATACAAACAACCATAATAAAGCAACAGTAACTAATCCACACAAAATTAAGGTACAATACAAACGTTTATAAAAAAAAAAGGTACAATACAAACAGAACATTTTTATTTGTTACATTCGAAAGGGAAAAAGCTAATCAATTCTGCAATCGGGTTGCTTTGGCATGCAATAGAACCAGTCTTGTCCACATCCGATCCAAAAACCGGAAGTAAATGCAACTCCAGCGCCTGTTAACCGTTAAAGGAACCAAAACAGCCCCAAAGCCAATTCCAAACCCAATTGCCATGGCCACATAGAACCAATCCACTTCAACCCCATTGCCATCATCTCCTTTGCCTTCATTCTGCATGCTTGGATTAGTTTCACCACTTGCAGCACTGCAATTCTGTGTCAGTGGAGGTCCGCAAAGTTGATTGCCAGTAAAGCTCGATGCAGAGAAACCCAATATCTGAGTGCTTGAAGGGATTTTTCCAATCAAATCATTATTTGACAAGTTTAAGTAACTTAAAAATGTCAGATTCGATATGCTCTGAGGAATAGGCCCAGAAAGTTGATTTTTAGAAAAATCTAGAGATTCTAGCGATTTCATAGCACCAATGCCTTTGGGAATCCTTCCACTCAAATGATTGTGTGACAAATTTAATGATTGCAGAAATTGAAGTATACACACCCCTTCAGGGATCTCTCCAGATAGGTAATTATCTGAGAGGTCAAGAATTCTTACCAAACGAAGAGTTGTGCTGTAATTAAGAAGATTCCCTTTCATCATATAGGATCCATAATCAGAATATTCATTAAAACCACCACCGTCAGAACCGGATGCCAAAAGATAATCTTTGTCCTCATCACCTACTCTGGCCATGGCACTGAAGTTATGGATACATTTGGGTAAGAATCCAGAGAGATTGTTTTGAGAAAGATCCAAGATACGAAGAGAAGCAAGGGCGCACAACTCATTTGGAATATGGCCATGAAACTTATTTGAACGAAAATTCAACATCTCCACTTTCTGAAAGCTGGGTCCTAACCATGTTGGGATTTGCCCTGTCAATTCATTTTCACTCAAGTCGAGTATCACCAAGTGTGTACACTTTTGAAGCGAGTGAGGCAATTCTCCACTGATCCAATTATGTTGAAGATGCAATGATCCAAGAAAAGGTAACATTCCCAAAGAAGATGGTATAGAACCAGTCAAATTGTTACCATCTAATTTTATGACTTGCAAGTTTGGCCACTTCACCCAACAATCCGGTAACTCTCCTAATAAAAAGTTTTCACTTAAGATGAGAAACTGCAGCCACATTGTCTCATTCATCCTCTGACACAAAAAGTAAGAAAGGGAACCTGAAAATGAATTATTGGAAAGGTATAGTTCCCTTAAATTAGAGGAGATCCGAGGCAATGAACCGTTGAAGGAATTTGAGCTGAAATCAAATGAGGCATATGGTTGAACAGGTATATATGGAATCTCTCCATAGATTTGGTTATGAGAAATATTTAAATCATAGAATTGAGAAGACATGTTCCAAAACGAAGAAGGAATGCTACCCGAAATTCCTGAGTTGGATATATCTAGAAAATTTAATTTTTTTTGTGAATGAAGCCATGATGGAAATTGTGGGCCTAAATGCCAAGATCCTATCCTTAAGACTGCAACTTGAAAAGGAGAAATCCAGTTAGGATGAACTTTTAAGATGAATGAGTTCCCACTTCCATCAAAGATATCCAATTTTGTGAGATTTGCAAAATGATTTTCACAGATAACACCTTTTAACAAATTATTTTCAAAGCCAACAACTTCTAAATTCACAAGCTGTCCAATCGACTCGGGAAGGTTCCCTTGTAATTTGTTATTTGAAACATCTAATAATCTTAGCATAGAAAGTTCACCCAAGGACTCTGTGATAAAACCCACAATTGAGTTAGATGACAGATCAAGTTTTCTCAAATTTTTCAAATATCCAATATGACCCGTTATTTGACCAAAAAGTTGACTCTCTCCCAAATCCAATGACTCCAATCCATGAGAAATGCATCCTAATGACAATATCCGTAAGATGTCAGAAATATTTTGAATCAACTTGACCCTATGCAATGAGACTGACCTCAACTTACAAAGATTTCCTAATGATCTAGGGATTCCTCCTTCAAATTTATCATTCCATGATAGGTCAAGACTAATGGCAGAAGTCATGTTTCCAATAGCACTTGATATTTTACCTTGCAAGTTATTTTGTTGAAGATTAAGAAACTCAAGAGGGCTAAAACCATACAACCAGTCAGGAATTGAAGAATTAAATTGGTTGTCTGAAAGATCAAGGTGCCTAAGAGAAGTTAAGTTTCGAAGTCCATCAGGAATAGCGCCTTCAAATTCATTTTCACTTAAATCAAGGGAAACCAAGGTTTTAAGACTAGATACCCAGCTCATGATAGATAAGGTATTTTGTGAATTAGTTCCCTCAAGATCCAGGAAGGCACCCGCAAGATCCAGGAAGGCAAGAGATGACAAATTAGGATTCAAGAGAGTGGGAGGTGGAGGAAGTTGACAATATGCCAAGTGAAGCTCTTTCAAAGAAGGAAGCATGTTTAGTGTTTGTAGCCAATCCAAGGCCTTGCTTAGATCCACAGCACTCATATCTAAGTATTTCAATTGAGACATACCAGCCAACCATCCAAGATTCTCAACATATTGTTGAGAAATATCATCATAATAATCATCTCCAGCAAGATTGAGATACTGCATGTTTGAGAGATTGCCAAGTTGATGAGGAATGAATCCTCCAAATCCAGCATCCGAAACATTAAGGTATCTTAAACTCACCATAGAACCAAAGAAGTGGGGAATAGGAATTCCTCCAAAATAATTGTAACTGAGATCCAAGTATCTCAAATGCGTCAGATTGAGTAAAGAATGGTTTATCTTACCTCCCAATCTTGACCTCGAATAAGCAGGGGGATTTTGAAGGTGGAGTTGATGGACATGGCCACTCACTCTGTGACAGACAACTCCAACCCACCGCCGACAACAATCTTCATGGGCAACCCAAGAAGCAAGCCGGTCTGCTGGATCAAGGAGATGCTGTTTGAACACCAAAAGTGCTTGTCTTTCACTCTCAATACAGCTGCCATTAGTACTGAGACTAATGCTTAGAGTTGCCAAAGTGAAAATCACAAGCACAAGAATTTTAATACTAGTAGTATCCATGGTGATCTTTAAACTGCAACCATTATTCATTCAGGGGAAGTGGCCAGTGGGTGCATAACTAATATATATTTATGATATTGTACCATTTTCTTGATTGGCATTGCATTCAACCCCATCTAGCACGCCGTAGACTATATTCATATCACAGTCCTAGAAATCCAAGGCCTAGCATATTTTTGTATATTAATTTCATTTCGAAGACTTAGAAAAATTGGAGATAATTACCTGTCTCTTACGTCTTAACCCAAAATATTTAGGGAAAATGATCCTGTTACTTTCATAGATTGATTTTCATGAAGTTTCCACTTTTCATACTCGGTCTTCACCAAGAATTTGTAATAAGAAACTTTTGGAATCCGCCAAAAAAATTCTCCATTAATTATAATTACTTGTAATATTACAAGAAATTTCCCTTTAAGGGCAGAGTTCTAGGCAAAACGTTTTCATGAGTAATTACAACTTTATTGCTGTCGGATTTCACCGCTTAAATTAAGAAATAAAAAATCCATAATAATAAGCTTCTTGAGGATTTTCGCTTTTTACCGTCAAAGATATATAAAACTCTACCATGCCACATTCAAGTTTCAAGCCCCTGAAATATAAAAGATAGGGTAATTATTTGATACACGGTGTAAATTTTGGACTCCACAAGCGGGTTGTGGAGTTGACACATGCCATTTTTTGAATTAATTAAGTTTTAAATATTTCAATCTAGTCCCTAAAGGACACATGTCACCCTTCAGGACCCGCTTGTGTAGTCTGCTAAACTTCACCGCCGATATATTGTATAATTTGCCTAAAAGATATAGAGGAATCTTTCCTGATATTAACAAGACAAAAGTCCGTTGTTCTTGAAAGCACATATAGTTTTCATTTGAATCCACACACGTATAGATTAATATGGTAAATGATTGAGCAAGACTTGGAAAAGTTTGCAATTATCAACTATGCTATATATTCACTATCAAAGATAAAAATTCTATACCATTCGACCCTTTATTGGACGGAGCAAGGAGAGGAATCTTGACTAATCTATACTATATTAAAAAGTACGTTCACCTGTAAAACTTTTGAATCGCCCATTATACCTTTATTTTTCGAATATATTTCTTAAATGTCATCGTTTAAACTTTTATAGTTTTATTCAATTAAAAACTCTAATTTTATTTATTTAAATCTAATATCTTTATGATTTTTACCATTTTACTATTTTAATTAAAAAACTTATATATATATATTAGAATTTTTTAAATATACTTTTATAGTTTTACTCAACTAAAAACTCTATTTTTATTTAATTAAATCTAATATCCTTATACCTATTTTATTTTTACTATTTTATTATTTTATTTTAAAAACTTATATATATTAGAATTTTTTAAATATATTTCTTAAATGAAATTTTTTAAATTTTACAATTTTTTAGAAATAAACTTTTACAGTTATTCTACTAAAAAAATCTATTTTTATTTAATTAAATTCAATATTATTATAAATATTTTATTTTTACCATTTTAATTTTAAAAAATTTGAGACTTTTTGTTAAATCTGGACCCATTTCAATTATAATATAAACTAATAAAAGCAAGTTTAAAACTAATCATTAATTATTCATCATTTTTTAAAATTAATTAAGTTAAAAAAATTTTATTTAAAATTTAATTATTGTGATTAACCTTTTTTCTATTTTTCGAGTGTGTATTGGTAGTTTAATGTATTGGAGTGTATAATAAGAATTTAAAGTTTTTAAAAATAAAAAGAAGAGTAACATGTATATAAAGTTAGAGGAGTCAATCAGGTGGGTTGGACAAGTTTCGAATCATCTGAGTCTAGGTCAAATGAGTCAGGTAATTTTCTCAAGTTATTGCTCAGTTGGGTTTGAATAAATGATAATTTAGAATGGTTAAAATTATAACAATGTGGATCTTATTGAATAAAATATAATTTTAGTTTATAATTTTCTCGGGTCATTCGGGTTTTGACTCATCTGGGTTCAGATCATTCGGGTATGCTAGGTCTAGGGTCAGGTGGTTTCGGGTTTTGGATTTTTCGGATTTAGAACTCGGATCAATTGGGTCAGCCTTGTATTTTTTAATGTTTAATTCTTAAATTTATTATTTACTAAAAACAGGATGGATCACGTGCAACGCACGTGGAAATAAAGACTAATTCTAATAAAAGCAAATGTCCTCTTTCGTTGTGTCAATTTTCAATTGAATAATCCAATACGTTTTGGAAAATTATTTGGGCAGCACTTGGCAAATAATTGAGCCGTGTGGTATGGGTTTGGCAATGTGTGAGGAGCTACATCACCCATTCACCAAGACTTCAAAATGTTGACAATATTAGATCAATTGATTTGAAAGCAAACTTATGGAAATATTGCAAATTGACCCCACTCAAATCATATTTGGGTCAATTAAAAGTTTTGAGTAGAGTTATATCTTATATATGGGTAGAAATATAAACATATAGGACTTACATGCTAAAACGATCTGTTCTCTAAAATTTTTCTTGCAAAAGTGGGAGGAACGTTATTAAACAAGAATGAGACAACAAAATAAACATCAATTTTTTTTATTTTTGTTTACATTGTACTCCCCATTTACGACCACTTTTTGAATAAGTTTAAGTTAACATCTCATACAATTACTTTCGTATAATCTAAATTATATTGTTTTCGCATAATTATAATAGAGCATTTTATGAGAGCCCACTACTAAGAAGTGTCGGTTTTCATAGTGAATTTCAAGAAAATTCTAAATTGTGATTGATTAATCTAGTTAATTGCAAAATATGAACTTTAAATCCAACAAAATTCGATATTTGATATATACTTTAAGACTTTTTAAAGAAAACGAATGTAGATGATAAAAAAGAAAATCCAGGGAGGAGGCAAACTAAAAAGTGGTTGATAATAGTACACCCAAGATTATTTTATTATGAGATTTCATATATGTTTTAGACTACAGAGACTTGTAAGTAAATTATAGATATCAGATTTATATTGAATAATTATTTTTGTTGTGTATATAATATACATTGATATTATAAATTATTTGTGCTATAAAATATATTAATATCTTGACCTCACTGGATCAAAATTCTTTATTCGCCATTGTTTATCCTATAATGGAGAGTTCGAATAAGGTTAAGTAGTAAATATATATAAAAAAAAAATATTGTACATGACATGCCCAAAACAGGGATAAAACAGAGCAATAGATATATATTACCAATGTCAAGTCAACTTAAATTGAAAAAAATATACCAAATTAGAAAGTTTCTTTATATGGTGAAAAAAACTCATTGGTAATGCAATTTTTTTAATTTGCATCTTGTATTATAGCACATTTTGATTGTTATGAAAAGAGCAATGTTTTTGAAACTGGACTGGCCATAGAATCGAATCGAAGGGATCGATCGATGATTTAACCGATCCGATCGGTTTAATTGCCGGTCTGGTTTGATAAGGGAAATTAACAATAAAAAAAAAATTTCATATATAATAAATGTTAATTGTTGCATAAAAATTAACAAAAAGACTTTGTGATAGAGTAGTTAATTAGTAGTTTATGACTTTTTAAATATGTTATGGGTTTAAATCCCATAACCAACAAATTTTTTTGTTAAAGTAGCTATTTTTTTTGTTTAATCGAGGCATTCTCAGATCTTTTAAATATGAGACTAATTCATTTCGGATTGGGAGATTAAATAACTAATTTAATTTTCTTTTGGTATCCCATTCGGTATTTAGGGCTTTACGACCTCACAGCCCACTCACCTACTTACCAAACTACTATATAATCCAGGACCTCACAGTCCACGCACCTACTTACCAAACTACTATATAATCCAGGACCTCACAGTCTAGGCACGAGACCTCACAGTCCACGCACCTACTTACCAAACTACTATATAATCCAGGACCTCACAGTCCAGGCATGGTGTGAGCTAACAACTCGGGTGCTTGAGACTTAAATCTTAAAGTAGCTATTTTTTTTGTTTAATCGAGACATTCTCATATCTTTTAAATATGAGACTAATTCATTTCGGATTGGGAGATTAAACAACTAATTTAATATTTTTTTGATATCCCATCCGGTATAGGTCTCGAAACTAAGACATGCTTAAGAAGGAACAAGCCGCTCACCACTTGATCCAACCCCTTGTTGGTGACAACTAATTTAATTTTAGTATACTTCATTAGTTATTTTATATATTTTGGGCTTTTAATAGGCTTGTTATTGGGCTTTTTCACATTGCGTAGTTCGAATATGAGTTTGTTCTCTAAATTGGGCCATTAATAGTCTGGTTCAGTCATTATTGGGCCGTTAAAAATTGAGCCAGCCATTCGACCTGAAATCCAAAATGTTGCGTTTTGGGGTTCAGGGTCCGGGAGACGTCTTTCTGCCGGAACCGAGGCCGTTCGGACAGTCCAGCGCCAACAAAACCAAATAGTTCCCCAAATGAAATGAGCAAAACTCGAAAGCGGAAATACAAATGGCGAGTCGTTTAATTGTCAAAACTCTATCAAAACGACATCGGCTTTGCTCCACTTCTCCTCCTTTTCTCTCCAAAACCTCCGCCTCTAGATCCGTAATCTTCTTTTCCTTTTACTCTAGCAGAATTTCAATTTTGTAAATTTAAGAAATGAAATTGTTCTCTAATTCGATTTTTCTTTTTAACTTAATTAAAAGGCAAGTACTTTGGTTGTAGCCGAGCATGAAGGTGGGTCGATCAAGGCTCAGTCTTTGAGCGCGGTGGTGGCTGCCAACTCCCTTGGCCATGACAATCCCGTTTCCTTGCTATTGGCTGGCTCCAGTTCTTCCCTTCTACAAGCCGCCGAGAGGGCCGCCACGTGCCACCCTTCTATTTCTCAGGTAAATCCCAGTTGGGAAAATGCCTTTTACTGAATTAGTGTTATCCTTTAATCACTTGTAATTTTGGTGAAGATTTTCTTTTTTAATTGTAGGTTCTTGTAGCTGATTCGGAAAAATTTGCAAACCCTTTGGCTGAGCCATGGGCTAAGTTAGTCCAGCTGGTTCAGCAGAAAGGAGGGTATTCTCATGTAATTGCTACTTCTGGTTCATTTGGGAAGAACATATTACCACGTGCTGCAGCCCTTTTAGATGTTTCTCCTGTTACTGATGTTGTTGAAGTTAATGGACCTAATCAATTTGTCAGGTAAATTTGTATTTCTGCTTACTATTTGTCTACTTTGATGGATAATATTTGTATGTGAACTGTTGCTTTGTTCCTTAAGTTAGTTCAATTGAGTTGTGTTGATATGCTTTTATCAGATTGTCATGTAGATTTAAAGTGTTGGAATTGAGGTTCATTTCGTGTCTACTACTTGTTTGCAGGTTGGCTTTGGTATGTGTATTATAAGTAGCTGTAAAGCTTGAATTTTTGCTGTTAATCTATTTGCATCTATTAAACTTGTGTAGAGATTATGGGGTTGCATGAAGATTGTGGATAATCCTGCATGTGCTAATGAATCCTTATCATGTTTCTTGTTAAATTGATTTTGAAATAAGATACTTCCTATGTAACAGGCCAATTTATGCTGGAAATGCGCTTTGTACAGTTCGATACACCGGTGCCAATCCCTGTATGTTGACGGTTAGATCCACCTCTTTTCCAGTACCTCCACTCGCAGCTGATTCAAAATCCAATGGGGCTCCTATTTCTCATGTTGATCTTTCAACATTAGATGAAGGTCTGTTCACTTTTTCCTAATTCACAGATGAAAATATTTGGGTTCTTATAATTACTTCTTCTCTGAATATTTCTTGGGTCATAGGAATTATAATGTGGAGAAATTCTATCTTGTAGTATTTTGTTAACCTTTATTTTTACTTTAATTGCAGATTCTATTGGTAAATCTAGGTATATAAAGCTATCATCTGAGGACACTGAGCGCCCTGATTTGGGAAGTGCACGTATTGTTGTTACTGGTGGGCGAGGTTTGAAAAGTGCCGAGAACTTCAAAATGCTAGAGAAGCTTGCAGAGAAACTTGGTGCAGCTGGTTAGCTTCAAGAACTTTACTTTATTGAACTTATAAAGTCTTCATTTGTTGTTTTCATTGGATGTCTTCCTTCTTCAACAAATATATAGATGCCATTTTTGTAAACATGATCTGCTAGTCTTTACTCTCTATGACTTATAAGCCTTGGTGGTTCGTTGATTGTATAGTTGGTGCTACCCGTGCTGCTGTTGATGCTGGATTTGTTCCCAATGAACTCCAGGTATGTGCTTATGGTTCTTTCTAACTTATGAGCTTGCCATAAGGGACTTTTGTCATGTTATTATGCACATTTTGATTAGTTTTAAATATTTGTGTCCTGATATGTTGCTCCATATCTTTCATCTCCTGAGACAAGAATTCATACACACACTCAAACATGCGGCAGGCATGTGGAAGAGGAAATGAATGTCATGATTCAATCATCCTTCCTTTCCTCATATTTCAATATATAATACATACCTTAGTTTCTTGAAGACTATACATTTGAATGAGAACCTAAATATCAAATAGCTGAAAAGATATTAAATCAGTTAGGCCACCTATTTAGCAATTTTATGATTAGCCTGTTTTGCCCGTGCGGTATCTTACACAAGTTTTTCTGCCTGATCTGGTTATCTTGTCAGGTTGGTCAAACTGGTAAAATTGTGGCCCCAGATCTATACATGGCATTTGGCGTTTCAGGAGCCATTCAACACTTAGCAGGCATGAAAGACTCCAAGGTTATAGTCGCTGTTAACAAAGATGCAGATGCACCCATTTTCCAGGTAATGGTCCTCCCTTCTCTAGTATGCACATACACAAAAAGGAGTCCCACTGTTTTTACAGACAAAGGCGTGACATGCTGATTGACTCCACATCCTCATATCTGATGCAGGTAGCTGATTATGGACTCGTGGCTGATCTTTTTGAAGTGATTCCAGAGTTGTTAGAGAAACTTCCTGAGAAAAAGTAGGCATGTATACTTCAGGTCCCCCCAAAGACCCAAATTGTTGAATGCTTGTTTACATGAAATACTCAAATTGAATAGCAATAAAAGTAATCATATGAAATTTCGTTTCGAATCTCAGCCTATTCTACACTGCAATCAGTTGCTAGTTTCTTGTGAGTGGAACAAAGCAGATGTATGTTCTAACTCGAAAATAGAACTTCAAATAACCTCAGGAATCCCTTTACTACCAATGGCTATCAGGCCCAATGTTTTGAAATTGGACCAAGCTAGTAAACTTTTCATTCCAACAAGGTAGTTCTGAAGGCCCACAGACAAAGAGATACGTATTAATAAGTAAATTTGAAACTATCGTTCATGGTCGCGCATCTAGTGTAGTGGTATCATAGTACCCTCCCACGGTACTGACCGGGGTTCGATTCCCCGGATGCGCAATCTTCCTTTTATTTTATTTACTATATTTTTTTCAACAGATTTTTAACTCTTTATTTTGTTTTTTTTGTTTTTTTTTTTACTTACAAATTGGATATTTTGGTTTTAACTCGTATATCCAGAAAAAACCAAAAGGCCAAAAAAAAGGCTCCCTGCAAAGGAGTTTAAGCTGGGGTAATGGTCAACTTGTAGTCTTGTACTTTCTACAATTTGATCATACAAAAATTGCTACTTCTAATCAAAAACAATGAAATAACTTTGATTAGACTGGTTTTTGTATGCACTGAAGAATGGTATCAAGAAATTGCCATTTGGGCAATGGGCAGGCAAAAATCTTATCATTGCCAATCAATAAGGTCAAGGAAAAATATGGATCTCTTACACTTTTTCTCCCGGCTTTTAGCCATGTGCTTCTTGTCCCAAATATATAAACACATATATATTCATATTCGACCAAGTAATAAACTCTTTTTTTTTTTCTTTTTCTTTTTTCGAGTATACATATTAGCTTGGATATCCATCTTTTCTGTTGCATCAATTGCAAACCACAGAATTATTTTTTTATTTTTTTGGGGAGCATTGATTTGATATTTTGGCGTATTATATCAAAATTCTTGATATAGATTAAGAATTGCCTAAAGATGATGTGTTACATTTTT
Organism: Corchorus olitorius; assembly: GCA_001974825.2. Classification (NCBI taxonomy): domain Eukaryota; kingdom Viridiplantae; phylum Streptophyta; class Magnoliopsida; order Malvales; family Malvaceae; genus Corchorus; species Corchorus olitorius. The sequence goes on from AWUE01014252.1 coordinate 80,525, forward strand.
ATAAATTTATATAATTATTCATTTCATTAGGAATATATATGTATTAGAGTTTGACTTAAACTGTGATGATTAAAATGCTGAGATGATATGGGATTTCAGTTACAGGGAAGCACCTTTGAGAATAATTCCTTTTAGTGACAAAAGCAATTCTAATTTTATATTTGGTGGCACATCTAAGACTAAGTTTGTTTCCTTTTTAAATTTGCATAATACAATTTCATTTTGTTTAATAAAAGGTAATCCTTTAGATTCATTGATCTGAGACGACTAATCCCTTTTGGATCGAGGATGTGAAAGGTAAACCAAAGACTAACATGTGTTGGTGCCTAATACAATTTTTAGCATATAGTACTATACTAATGCACTATCAGCATATGACTCAATGATTATGGAATATATGTATATGGATCAAAAAGAGAATGAATGGCACCAACTACTATAGGGGGTGTTGGTACAAGTAGGTTGATCAACTATGTTGGCTGCAGGGTAGGTATTTTGATACATATATTATGTATTTGACCTCTTCTTTTTATCAATTTTTATAAGCTTTTTCAAATGAAAAAACCCTTTGCAGATTGACTTCTAGGTAGTTGTAATCAATATGACTTCTAGGGATATAATATATGATTTATTATTCATCTCTCTGTTTTCTTTTTTTCTTTTGTTATATCATTATTATTTAGAGAAATGAAGTCTCTCAACTGTGAACAAGCTATTAAATTTTCTGATATAAAATCATTGTTCTTTCTGCTACTTCAATTGTTGCAGACAGGTCTTTGATATATATATGAACATATTGCAACAACAAGAACAACATTAATTCTTTTTCATTTGATAAAATTGAAATAATTAACCTAGATATTGTACTACCATAGACAATGGAACTAAACAAAGCCCCCTTTTCTTTAGTTGATCAGATCCATTATTATGATCTATATAATTCAATTCATCATTTCTCTCATGTCCTGATGAAGAAGCACTTCCTTTCTCCTGCATTTAACAAAAATGACAAGGAATAATTAGCATCTAATTAATCATAACCATGATTAAAACAAAAAAATTAACTAGGCTTGATTGATTTACTTATGATTACCTGATGAGATATGTCCATAACATGTTTCTGCTTCAGGTTCTTATCAAAGTGGTTCACCAAATTACAGACCTGTCAAAGAAGTTGAGATTGATTATTTTTCTCTTTTTCTGCTTTAAAATCCCACTTAAGGAAAAAAAAATTAATTAAAAGAAAAATGAGCTGACCTTGGGGCTATTAACAGGAGAACTAGCTGTATCTTCCAAATCATAATCAACCAAGCTGCCTCCTTTCTCAGCCTTTCTTTTCTTGAAACTCAACCTATTACAGCTCTGATTATTACCAGAAGCTCCAAAAGCATGTCTTTTAGCAGCAGAACAGGCAGCATCAGAAACAAGGGAAGAGCTTTGGTAATTGATATCAGAAGAAAAAGATAACAAGCTGCTTTCATCATCATCATCATCCATAGTATCATTAATCATGTTGTTGTTATTTGAGAAATCTTCAAAATACATAGTCCAACTACTCTCTTCATGAGTATCATCATCATGATGATGATGATCTTCATAAGGAGAGATTGCTGGTGATCTGCTCATAGAATTCATTGAATTCTCCATTATAAAACAAAAAAGATAAGTGGAAAAATTAATGAAGATACTAGGAAAGAGAGAAAGGAAAAGAGAAGTGAGTTTCTGATAAAATCCCATGCTACAAAAAACTTACATATATTTATAGTAAGGGAGAATAAAACAATAGACAAGTTGATGAGAAGATAATGGAAGTGAATGAGAGTTTGGAATCTTGGTGGGTGTGGGCCAAATTTAAGAGTTAAATTTGGCTGCAAAAAAAAAAAGAATGGGGTTTGACATTTGTGGAGAGAGAGATAGAGAGAATTGTAGATTAGATTTAGACCCAACAGAGATTTTTGTTATGCCTAAATTTTCTTATGAGTCTAACTGTCTAAGACTTACCTTTCTCACTATTAAGTCACATAGTTAGACTAGTTCTTTCAGCTTCATTTCCCTCATGCAAGTTGCACTTTTTCACAAATTATAGGAGTATAATGACAAGCTTGGTCTTAATTAATCCTCAAGATATATATAAGGAGAAGTAAATTAATCTAATTTTTTTTTTATCCCATTCGGTATCCAAGGTTTTGCCCTGACTAATCCGGATTCGACCTGCATCGCGCACCTGGTTATGGTGGGTGAATCTCCCAACTAACCATGATAGTTAATTCATGAAATCGGAGAATCATATGTTATTTTATATCTAAAAATCGACGTAATTGAAAGTTTAATAACAAACTCGGTCTTAATCTTACAAATATAAGGAACACTATACCAATAAACTAATCAAATCATGATGGTTAATTCATAGAATCGGGTCATTTTCACTTAAAATATTAATTTTAATTAAAATTAAGAAAGAGTTTTGTGTTGGTACCTGAATAATTGTGGAAGATGTTTCTTTTTCTCAGTCATGCGTTGAAAAACAAACATGCTCACATCAATCCGAATGGAATAATAATGCATTTAAGAATATTGACTTAATCTTAAACATATAAAATAATAATCCCTTCCAAAGCTTTCTTAGAGAGCCTTAATTAATTATAAAAGCAAAAGCTATGACTTTCGCTTTCACTGCCAAATTTTTTAGCGGCCCTCTTTGATTAGTTCGGCCGACATTTATATTCATTCTATTTTTTTAGTACCATTTCGCTTAAGCTAACGTGTTCATCATGTAACATACTAACATTCCCAATTGGATGTAATTTTCCCTTTCTTTATTCTTAATATTTGAACTAACTTTTCATTTATTGCAAATATATAAACATTTCGATTAGGAGGATTTCTTTTATTGTCCAACATATATACCATAATTCGATTTCTATTACATAATAATGTACTTATAATTAACGAAATTATTGTCACCTCTTTTCTTGTGTTTTCTTTTCCCTTTTGGGGAATTTAATTTCGTCTAAAGGAGGGGACGACAAAAGGGTAGTACTTTGTACTAGGAATAGTAATGAGAAGCCTCATGATCTCTTGTCTCTAGCTTATTATCGTTTTGAAAGTACAATAATTAGATGTATATATTGGAAATGCATTTCTTTGAATCAATGAATCATTAGAAGTACTGAAAATGTGAAATGAATGTAAAAATACTATATATCCACGTGAGCATTTACTTATATATGATATGATTGTATATAAATTTCACACATTTGTTCAAAAAGTCGAATTCGAATTCGTCTTTTTCATGAGAAAAATTAAGAAAATGTGATGTGGAATTACATACTTACTAATCATCCTTATTAGTTAGTTTCACCCATATATATATAATTTATGTATAGATATTTTTTTTTGGTTAAAATTGATATGTATAGATAATTTACCATATATATATACTAAAAAGATTTGATTTCCTTTCATATTATGTATATTATGAATAAAAATCTTAAGAATAGTACTAATATCCCATAATCAGTTGATTTAGCTATCCATCATATTTACCCTAAAAAAAAAAAACGCTATCCATTATATTTAATAATTTTTTTTAGGGACATCATCATATTTATAATTAATTAATTCTAGTTAAGTATAATTTCTATGCACCAAAGTTTTTTTCCATTTATATACAAGTAACACTTTAATGGGGAAGGAGAGGAGGGGAGGACCAAAGGGAAATTAATCAAACCCCAAACCCCAATTGTCTTCATGGTGGGAGTCCTTTAGCCATAAGGACAATTTGGAAGGTTTCATTCACATCCATTAATTATTTATTTCCCCATTCCTCATTCACCATAGACTTTTGCCTTGTTTTATGCAAACACCTTTAACTGTCATTTAGCCATTTTTGTAAACTCTCTTCTGGCCTTTCTATGTTTTTTACCCATTCCCATGTAACTCCTTTAATGCCCAAAAATTCCCATTTTTTTTAAAGTTTAATTATTTCTAGCTATGATAATAAATAAAACAGTTAATATATAGTTTTCATTTTGTTGGCACTACTAATTTAATATATTATTGACTTTGTATTTCTCTTAATTTATAGCATCATTATTTGGATACGAAGATTTGCTGCAGATTTGTTTCTAATTTAATAAAACATTCTATTTCTTGTCAACTATCAAGTCTTCATTTTCTGGTAATTAATTGGAGAATTTTGATAATAGAATAACAAATGCACTCTCCTACCCCTCACGTCATTAGGGCGCACGAGCCCTCTCTTAATAGTTTTATCTGCATTTTTGCAAATTGATATGTATAAACTTATAATAGCTAGTTTTTAAGATATTCATTTCTTTCTAACAAGGTACCAAAATTAGGTGCCATCTGTAATTTTTATTTATTTAATTAAGAGACTAATTAATTAATAACTTAATTTGAATTCTTAAAATAAAAAGACTTCTCAAGTTCCAAAACCCTTGCTTTGAGAATTCTTAATATATTACTAATTTGATAATCTTCTTCTCATAATTTAATTAAGATGCTAGGAGTCATGTGTGCATATATACACGAAGCCAAAATGTTGAGAGAAAGTATAAGACAATTTTATATAGCACTATATGAGAAGTCCATATACCTAACATATGTATAGTTTCATCACAAATGTGGGTAAGATGTAAATGAGCAATAGCATTTCCATGTTTTGCAAATTTAAACAAGAGGACACTTATTATTTAGTTATGGATATGATCAATTGTGATGATATATGTTTGGTTCTCATTTTCTATGACTTTGAGAGAAGGATTAATGAGTTTTGCTACACAGCCCGAAAAATTGATCCGAAGTTTGGTCCCATGACGTGTTCTTATATGGTTGGTCCAGCAGACTGGTCTCACCACTACTTGAGTGAAGTTTTGCTACATAACATGAGATGACTAGCCATGACACATAATGGGGGATAAAATTCGGATCAATTTTTCGGACTGTATGGAATTTCCCATGATTAATTTAGTTAGGGGAGAAACTTATGATTAGGAGATTCCTAGATAACATGACTATTCAAGCAAGTTTTTGTTCTAACATTAGGTCAAGCATTAAACAATTTTTGTTTTATACATAGTTTTCCTTGTTCTTATCAAATGAATGCAAATCTACACAATAGATTTTGGTCGTAGTTAGAGGAAGGCCCTTTTCACCTCTCATTTTCCTATAATAAAAACAACAAAAAATGAAAGACATCACATGGGGGGCTTTCATGCCCCACGTGCACTTCTATATGGACTTCTCTTTTCGTGATCCATGTGAAGTACTTTAGCTCAAAGACAAATTACCCTTGACAACCAATCAAAACCCATTTTCAAATTAAGGATTAATTAGGGTCAATTTTCCCACTTTTCTTTCTAATTGTTTTGTTTTCATTTTCAATTTCTAGCGTTTAAAATAATGATGTGCTAATTAAGAAAAAAATACTTAAAATTCATACAACTCTACGACAGAGATGGATCAAATTAAGATCATGTGATGCAAAATAGTACATAAATTTCGGTTATATATAAACAAATGATGGTACATGCATGCTAAGACTAGCTAGCTTAACTAGCCTTATAATTCCCAAAACACTTCAAATTGACCATTCAAATGATATCAATCCTTCAATTTTATACCTAATCTAAAAGTGGTTACCTATATATATTATGTATATAAGTTTGAGATATATATTGTTGAACATGCAACCGTTCAATGATTAATTTTTACTATTAAAGCTTTTAGATGGAAAAATAATAATCGCGAAAATTACGACATAAATTGTGTTTGGTTTTCCATGATCAATAGATGAAAAAAATGGTGGTCCTTTTATCTAACAGTACTGTCGGGCCATGAATTTTAGGTCTTTCATAGTTCAACTTCAATATCAAGATATGTGCCGGCTGATATTGTTTGCTTATAACTAATCTTTTTTTTTTCTTTTGTAATTGTGGTCCTTGAAAGAACTTTTTTTTTTTTTAGGTAAGAAGTGTGATATAACACGGTTCTTGCCTAACAGTTTTCGACTTCTTTACTTTTTGTATTGTTTCGCTATTTTTATGAAAATGAAACGAAATAATGGAGAAATTTATTTAACACACTATAATAGTACATGCCTTTTTTTTTTTCTTCTTTCAAAGCAATTTAAACTTTAGCCATAATTAAATTACCAAGACATATTATGAAATCTAAGTCTAAGATTTGTTGTGAAAAAACATTGGGATTTTCTAATGATTTTGCATTAATGATTGTCATTAAGAATAACATTGAAAGATTATTGAATTACTCAACTATCTTAAAGACATTCTAAGAATCTAAACCACTTTACTAAAATAAAGACATTTATTAGCAAAATCTAAAGGTATCTTATAATAAGTTCAATAAAAGTTCGTCATAACTTTTGAGACGAAGAAACGGAAATTAATAAAAGCATAACTTTTGAGATGAAGAAACGGAAATCAATAAAAAGTACTACTCCCTTCGTCTCAATTCCCTTCGTCTCAACTACTTTCGTCCCAAATTATCTGATTTATTTTGGGATGAATGTGGTCTTGAGTATCTTAGAAATCATCAAAGTGTTTAGAAACTTTTGAGACAAAGAAATGGAAATCAACAAATAAAGTATCTTTTAAATTATCTGGAAGTGTTTCGAACTTGATTGAAGATATATGGTACTAAAACTTATAATGATTAATTATCTTATTTTTTTGGTATTTATTAATAATCTTCATTTTTGTACTAGGAACGAATTATTGGGCCAACTTAATAAGTTTGGCTATGGTTTTGCAAATTTTTCGGGGAGATAATAATCATACCATAACTAGATATTAGATCCTCGCGCATTCGCGTCGGGTTTTTCGGTTTATAATTAGAATTTAGATATTTTAATTCCAAGTAAAATTTTATTTTATGTAATAACGAAGGAAATATTTTTAAAATTCTAATGTCTATTCAAATAATAATTATCTATTCGAAATGACGGAAGTCTTAAGATATTGGCGTGCAATTGAACATAATTAATCTATCTATATATATGTGCTAAAATTCTAAGATACAAAACAGAAATCAAGAAATAGAAGAAGAAAAAGCTCTTGCTACTATATATGTGAATTAATCTAAACTATTGCCAAAAAAAAAATCTAAACTATGGTATGGAAGTTTATATATGTAAAGCTTTTAAATCCATCCCTAACACTCCCAAACAAAAGAGAAAAAAAAAACGTATATGTAACCAATTGAGTATTCAAAAAGTAAGTGAAACATAGCAACATAATTAATAAGGGCAAACAAAAAAAAATTTGGTTCACGAAAAACACATGAGTTGAGTGAGTGAAAATATCATTACCACCAAACCCCAGAAGAGGAAAAAAAATCCCACCTGAAGCACGCACTCTTCTAAACTGGCAAGTGAACCCACGGCCAATCAAATTCCAAGAAAGTGACACGTTGGACTGCCACGTCAGCAGAAGAATCTGAGCATTTAAAGCCATTTTTCTCAACCTGCCAAAAATTGTTCAGAGCCTCCTCTCTAGTCTCTACGTGCCCTTCAAATGCTTTCCTTCTTCACGCACACAGTGACGCCAGCTTTCTTAAAATTTTGCCCTTTTTTTCCATTAAAATAATTGCTTTCCAAACCAAAAAATGGCTATAAATTTTGATGCTTGTGGCCACACTCATGAAACAAACAACATTGGGTTTAGCATTGAGTGTGCACCACAACAAACCCTAGAAAAAAAACCAAAGAGAGATCTGTTCTTCATTTTATTGCCTTGATAATTGTATGATTTTTCTTAATTTTATCTACGAAAAGCTTGATTTTTTAAGATATATATCTTGTATATATATGGATAATTGAATGAAACATTTAAATAGATTTTTTTTTTCATTATCTAGACTATGTATATATCCATTTTTCTTATCTATGTTTTTGTTTGATTTTCATTTTTTTTTTCAATTTGTTCTTATTTTTCTAGATTTTTGTTTTAATTTCGATTGACATGGTTTTTAAGGAGGAAAAAAAAAAGAAATTGAAAAATTGTAGTGTTTTTATATTTGGGTTAAAGGGTGCTTTGAAAGATAGATTTGACTAAAGAAATGGGTCTTTTTTTGATAAAATTTTGCAGATGGAGGGTGATAATGGAGCAAACTGTAGTGATGATAGTAGCCATGAAGACAACATTTATGATGACCTATACTTCAATGGTGGTTCTTATCATACTGAGAATGGACTTGATAATGAGGAATCTGACGATGCAGAGTGAGTTGGATTTGAGATTAAAAAAAATTCACTTTTTTTTATGAAAAAAAAAATAGAAATGTGTTTTTGAGTTCTTTTATATTTTTGCTAAAGGATTTTTTTTATTAGAGATGCTTACCCTTTTTTTTTCCATGATTTCGATAAGTTCAACTGAAGTATTACCTGAAGCTTATGCTTACACAGTCGAGATTGATAATAACCTACTAGGGTTATATCAAACTGATGATGAAATGAATGATAATGATCAGGTAAATTTTCAGTCTTTCTCTTTGATGATTTTGCATGCCTTTGAAATTATATGTATTTTTAGATCTGATTTAATTTTCTCATGACCAAAAGAAATTAACAAGATCTTCATGTACTAATCATCTCAAAAGAGATTCCTAATGATCAATTATAGATGAAAATTGAGGCATATATATATATACTATATCTAATATCAAAATGATAATACAAAGAAAAACCCTAGATTTGCAAAATCCATGTCATGATAAATGAACAAGAGAAATCAAATGAGGAATAAGTCTACTTTTCTAATCTAGATCTAGATCTTTCATTTTTGTTATTCCTTTAAATATCATTTATGAAGAAATTCATGAAATTGGGGCCTATTTGTAACAATAATCATGTATAAATGTGTTGATCAAATTAAAAGAATTTTTTTTTTCAAGTCCATTACATGGTGAAGTAATCAATATGAGAAATAAGGGCGATTTTGTTGATGGTTTTTGGGTTTGATTGTATCATATATATATATATTGATTTTTTTTTTTTTTTTGGTGTCAAATGCAGGATGATGAAGATGATGTTTCAGGGAGTGGGGAATATGAAGCCGATGATGAGGATCATCATGATGAAGGAAGTGACAATGAAGATTCTGATTCCCTCTTGGTGAATAATCCCGATGATCAATCTGAGCTAAACTCACCCGATTCGTATTCGTCACCAAATGTTAGTGTGCATCATATGCAGAGAGCTAGTGACCTTCTCATGGCAGTCTCACTTGGCTCTGAGCCAAATAAGAGCAGAATCATTAAGCAAGCTACTGATTCCATGGAAGAGCTGGTGAAAATGGCAACAACTGGCGAACCCCTATGGCAACGAAGGGGTACTGGCGAAATGGAGATTCTGAATGGCCTTCAATACCTTAGGCAATTTGGATCTTTTGACTCAACAATGGAAGCCATAATAAAAATGGTTGAGAACGGTGAACATCAGTTGTCACCAAACCATGATCCTTTGGACAATCAAAATATGCCCCCTCTCGCTACAATTCTAGCATTTGAACCACTGCATATTGAAGCTACTCGAGAGTTTGGATTTGTTAATGCGACTGCATCTACAATTGTGAAACTTTTCATGGATATGGTAGATTTTGTTTCTTCAATTGATTTTTTCAGTTTAATATATCTAACTTTATGAAAAATCTTATATTTTTTCTTTGTTTTATGATTAGGATCTTTGGTGCAATGCATTTCCCACCATTGTCGCGAGAGCAACACCCCTTGGAATTTTACAGCATGGTGTTCCTGCTGGGAGCTATGATGGAATGCTTAAAGTGGTAAACATCCTTATAAACATCATCTTTATTTATATCTTTCATTTTAAGTATTACACTATATTGTTTGCATGCATGAAATTTGTCATTTGACACATTGAAGACGTTCGAATTGATCTATAAATAGCATAAATACTCAATTACGCTACGAATTTATCGTTAATACAGTTATCATGACACGTTGATAAATTCGAACGTTACAAATTATCATGACATGTTAATACCGTTATCATGACACGTTGATACAGTTATCATGACACATTGATCTATAAATAGCATAAATACTCAATTACGTTACAAATTTATCGTTAATACAAGTTTTTTAGGTAAATCGTTAATACAGTTATTGTAATTAATTCATGTAGGCTGTAGCTAGGGAAAAGAAAGTACATTGTCATGGTCTAGGGTTATATTTATTGGCATATAGAGGTAGGGAAATGTTCTACCTAGGGGAATGGGTAGGATTCAAATTCAAGTTATTTCGGGTGAATTCCAACCTTTAACCGCTAGAATTATATTAATGTTATAATGCATTGTTATATCAATCTCATCCTTTTTTTTTGGTGAAAATATCAATTTCATCCTTGATAAAAGAGATTGCTTCTAGAATAAATAAAATGTAACCTCGAATATATATTATGAATCATAATTATGATGTGGAGTTAACCTTTTTATGCAATAAGATTATAGTTCTCTTCTGTGTGTTGAATTCATCCTTTGAGCTTCATTGAATTTGATTAATTTCACGAAGTTCCCATTTTCCATTCAAACTCTATAAGAATGATCATATATATATAGTTTCCGAAGAATAAAAATGATTATGTTCATCCATATTTTTTCTTAGATGACAGCTGAATTCCATCAATCGTCGCCTCTAGTACCAGCTAGACAGAGCTATTTCGCTAGGCACTCGAAAAGACTAAGTAACGGATCATGGGCAGTCGTGGATGTGTCTCTCGAGAGTTTATTCCCTTATCCCCATGTTCAATTCCGAAGAAGGCCCTCTGGGTGCCTAATCCAAGAAATTCCAAATGCAGTCTCTTTGGTAACTAGCTAGCTAGAAATGTTAAATGTATTTCTTGACCAAAATTTAATTTGTTACATTCAACTTTCTTCAAATTAATCTCAAGTAATAAATATGTTGTATTTCGTGATCAGGTTACATGGGTGGAACATGTGGAGTCTGATAATAAATGGGTTCACCCCATTTTCAAGCCAATTGTTAACTCAGGTTTGGCATTTGGCGCGCAACGATGGGTTGCAATGATCAATAGGCATTGCCATTGGACCGAAGCTTTGATGGATCAGAGAATTATTACCAGAGATCCTGCTGGTAATAAATGACTACTTTTAAGCTATAAGTGTATTATATGTTAATTTGTGTAGTTAATTTATGTAATAATTAAGTATCTATTTGGACAGCATTTTTTCCAAGAGCTGGGAGGAACAGTTTGCTGAGGGTGGCTGAACGAATGACTGGAGGTTTTTTCAAGAATATTAGTTCTTGTTCTGACAATGCTAATGCATGGCTTCCATTGCCTGCACCTATAAGTGGTAATGAAGATATTAGGTTTCGAATTGGGGATCTCTTGATTCTTCCTGGAAGGGATCCTAGTAGTACCGTTATCTTCACAACTTCACTTCAGCTTCCTGTTCCGCCGAAAATATTGTTCGATTTTCTTGCTGATTATCGAATGAGAGAGAAGGTATATTAATTCTTACTCCAAAAAGTTCATTTATTTTCATCTCTGATGTGGGAATAGGAGCAGAATTCAAGTAATTAATTAATTTATGATAATGAAATCTAGCTGCTCTTGATTTATATATAGGGTAATTATTTGATACACCGACTGTGTAAATTTTGGACTCCACAAGCGGGTTGTGGAGTTGACACATATCCATTTTTTGAATTAATTAAGTTTTAAATATTTCAATCTAGTCCCTAGATAACACATGTCACCTTTTAAGACCTGCTTGTGTAGTCTGCTAAACTCCACCGCCGGTGTATTGTATAATTTACCTTATATATATATGCTGTTATGAATCCCACATCATTAAGGCAAAATCTTAGGTGAAAAAATTTCATAGTTTTTGTAGTATATATCATGAAATGTTTAGTTCTGTTTCTTTAATTATTTAGTTTAGTATATAATATGGAAACTCTATGTTTCAAGCCAATTTTAATGGGCAAGGATTCTCTTCACTAGTGTACCTTTCCAATGCACTTTTACACATCCATCCAAGGGTTTTGAAACATTTATATTCTCTCGTCTAATCCATTCACCACAATTGAAATCCGTTGGATTGAAGGTGGAAAGTGCGATGGGCAGGTCCACTAGTGGAGAGGATCCTCGTCCATTTTAATTTGGTATAATTACTCCACATTAGTCTTAGAAATGGCTTTAATTAGTAAAATTTAGACTTATTAACCTTTTTGCCACCCTTAATTATGGGGCCGAAGGGCAAAGTGCCTTTTAAACTAAAATCGAGACAATTTGCCCCCACTTCTCAAATTGAAGATAATTTTACATCTCCGGCAGGGTAAAATATCTAGAATTTGGGAAGTTTAAGAGGCAAAATGTCCTGAATTTAGAAATTCAAGGAGCAAAACGTCCTGATTTTTAAGTTTATGGGACAAAATGTCCTTGACATAATAGTGATAAGGGACAAAAAGAACTAATAAGCCATAAAATTCACTTGAATAATAGTTTGGGATCGATATTCATATAATTTGTTGTACAACTTTCATAATATGAAATTATCTTGTTTTTAATCCAAGTTTTTTCTTGTAATGCATGCAGTGGGATTTGCTTTCCGATGATCGATTTGTGCAGGAACTAGGATATGTCAGGACTGGTGAAATCCCTGAAAACAAAGTTTCTGTTCTTCAAGTGAAAGTAAGTACTAATAATTTGCTGATATGCCATTCTCATTCCAAATTATTACAATCTTTCCATCCAATGGACTAACAAGATTTAATTTATCACTTCATCAATGGCAGTTTGCAAATGCCATAGAGATATTGTACATTCAAGAGAATTTCGCAGACCCGACAGGATCACATGTTGTCTTTGCTCCAGTTGATACTCCTGCAATGATCTCGATCGTGAATGGTGGAAACCCAGAACTTGCAACAATCTTGCCTTCTGGATTTTCTATTTTGCCTGACAAGGCACCAGGAAATGGACCTGTCGGAAGCATCCTCACAATAGCTTTCAAGACTGCCGATAACAATTTATCCTCCGAGAATTATGTGCCAACTGAAGTTCTCAGAACCATGGATGGTGTCTTAACGACAACGATTCATAAGATCAGGAAAGCTTTTCTCGCTGATGATTGATTGATATCAATCAAGTTTTAGACCTGGTAAGTTTTAAGTCTCCATTTCAATTTCTTCAAGATTGCTTTTGTAATTGGTTGCTGATATATATATATATGAAATTTAATGTTTTTTTTTTTGACAGGGAGGAATGAACAAATCCATGATGCAGAGTAGCAGCTTCGTATGATGTCGTGTGTTCTGTATCGAATGTATCTTTCTATGTTGTTTTACAATATTATCAGATATAAACAGAGTTACAGAGTTTGGAACTTTTTAAGGTTGTTTTTTTTAAATTGCCTCCCTTTAATTGGGAGATGAAACAATTCTTGCTCCAGACATGGCAGCAAGCAAATATATAATACTATATATGACTCTATTCTGGATAATTTTTTTTTTCTCTCTGGTTTTATTTTTGGGCCAAGCGGTGGCTCTGTTTTCACCTGCATGTTTCTTTACTGATTTGTTGGTATTTTGCAGGAAAGTTTGAGATGAAAATAATCTTGAACAAATGAGTTCTTCAAATTAATATTGTAACAGGAGAGCTTAGTTCATGAGCAGGGTTTCAATGACTCTGTTTAATTTTTCTCTAATTTGTTCCATGAAGCAAGAAAAGTCAGCTGTAAAGTGATATTTTTAAGGGTAACAGTTACAATTTGGAAGTGGAAGATAAGATTTGTGGGCTTATCCAATTCAAAATTAGAATTATATATTGAGGTTTGTCAGTAACGGTAATATTTAGAGTAACGGTTACTCGAAGTGAAGAATTAATGTTTTAAATAGGAAAAACATTATGTATACGGTTATGCCTTCATATGCAAATTTGGCAAATAAATGGGTAATTTCTTTATAATGAAAAATCCCAAAATTATACTACGCCAAAATTATACCTTGTTATACTACTTTGCCAAAATTATCTTCTCACTACATTTTTTTCATAGAAGTGTAGCATCAAAAGAATAAGTAAAAGATTGATTGAAAATGGGTTTAACGCACTTGTTAATTAAGAATGTTTTATCTTTTATACCTCTAGTCTAAAAATAAGGTATATATTCATATTTTGAATTACCTTCTCCAAATTTTTCGATCTCCACAAAATTCAGTCCGGGAGGTCATTGATGCTGATGTTAGAGGGGTTGCTTTCCCTCGGGGTTTTGTTTTGAATTAGTCTTTTTTATATTTCGGTTTTAACAAAAAAAAAAGTGATTGGCAATTGGCATTGAGCCATTAAACTAGGAATACCTTACTGTTCAATTTAAAGGAAAAAAATTAATCATAAAAGAGCATTTTACTTTTATTATTAATAATAATTTAATCATAGAACATCATTGACACATTGTTCATCAACAAATTGAATTAAACCCCTCATCCTATCATAAATTATACGCTTGTTTTGTTGATGCCATGCTCCCAATATACTACTTCCACCAAAGGCTGTTCCCTTTAAAATCCCTACGCAAAAACCATTTCTGAACGTGAAATGCCCATATATCCCAATTACTGTGTAATCAGCTCCATTAAAATGAAATGTTATTGATGCATAATCATTATAGTTAGGTGGAGTTGCATAACACATATCAAATCCATACATGCCTCGAGTTCTTTGTAAGCCTCGTGACTCGTAATAAGCTTGATACACTCTCATCACAGCTTCGTAAGCATTGATCCCAATAGTGTTGATATCAATAAAAGAGAATAAAGCTCCTGAGTCTACTAATAGACCCCCTGAGCCGTCTGGCCGTATTTGGAACGTCTCCGGAGGAAATCCTATCCGATGATTTGCAACGGTTATGTCCAACAATTGAAGATAATAGTAGTTGGGACGTAATGGTACCTGTTGGATATTTTTGAATGTTGATGTTTATTGAAAGACATTTGTTCATAAGTGAATAATTATAAAAAGACATATTTATCTATAAAAGGTCAGTACCTGCAAGATCAATGTTGATTGAAGACGAGGTGGTTGCGGAATGTCCTCTCCGAATCTTAAGATAAGTTGACTAGGCATTGCATCGGTAAAAGGGATGAAACAATACGAGAATCGAGATTGAATCAAAGAAGCAAATTGGGTAGCCATTGAAACTTGTGACTTGCCTAATCCAAAGATACCTGAAATTTCACTACCCTTAAATCCGAAGTCATTGGAGCCTTCGATTGAGCAGCCAAAAATGACATTGTTGAAACTTCCCATTTGACTGCCGCTCATAGGAAAATGGAATGATTCCAAGGATGCAACACCCGCAGCCCAGGATCCGCCACCATAACTAACATTATAAACACATAGCCCCCTTACACAATCGAAGATTTTGTCAGGACCTTGACAAAGATGATGGGAACAAGAAATTGTTCTATAAGTGGAGGAGCCACCGGGATTTAACATTGGAAGCGTTTGGGGGAAACAACTAGGACTGCAAGGTTGACATTGTGTCCACATTAGGCCACCCCCGGTATCTAACACCAGCTTCACTTGGTGTCGTTGGCTTCCTATATTAAACCCTACTGCATAGTAGAAAGCATTTCGGTATATCCCTATACGGATATTATTAGGACTCGATTTCGCACTCCAATTTTGGAAATCCGAGTTCAAATAATCGACTCTAGCGTTTGTAATTTTGATCAATCTCTCTACTCTTTCAGCTATGGTGAGGTTTTCAATTTGGTGAATAGGTGATTGTGGGGAATCATCTATGGTAGCCTTTATACTTAGGCCTAAAGGATTTGAAGTACTAGCAAATGCAAGATGGAGTTGGAACAACGTTATCAAGATAAAATGAAGGGCTAAAGACATTTTTGATACGAGAATAAGTAAGGCTATAATTGGTTGGTATTTTGCTTGTAGTTGTTATATAGAAGCAAAATTTTGAATATTAAGCAAAATTTTGGCCATTTTTTTTATTGTGGTGAAAAGGCCAAAATTTATTTAACAATATAGTAATTGAATATTTTTCTAGGTTTGGTAGGCTATTGATTGAAAACACTGTTTTTTCCTTTTTTTTTGGCATGTAAAAACTAGCAACACTCCGTTTTGTTTATCTGCACTTCTTGTTTTCTGCCAGGGGTCAAACATGCAATTAGTGAATAAGGTACTCAAATTTATTGGCAATAAATTCTGACAACTTTTTAATGGAGCAAGCTGTAGCCATAGTATGAGAAATTATTAGGTGGGCTGGGTCCACCACGTTATCCGTGGTCCCGATCAATAAGATTTTGACAAATCATATTTTTTTTCTACAATTTCTAAAACCCTAGCCAATTAATATTCTAAATTTAGGGACTTACCCTGTAAATCCCATCTGGTGAAACTAGGGGCTAAACCTGGTGCTATATTTGTGCCTAAATTTTAGGATGAAATCTGACTTGTCAAAATCTTATTGGTTGGAACCACGGATGACGTGGTGAACCCGATTGACGTAATATATATGCCCAGTATACAACAAAGATTATTTTGGTAAAATAATTTAATTCATTTACATAATTTTATTGCCAAAATAAATATAGCATTAACACACTGTAATTAATTACTGGTATTGTTTATATTGGGATTTCAGGGTACTGCTTATTACAACTTATCCTCCAAGCATTATATGTAAAAGAGATCAATCAAGTTAGACCTGGTAATCTTCTTATGTGTTGCAGCTTTGTTTGTTGCTGATATATGAAAGTTACTGCTTCTTTGACAGGGAGTAAAACGCCATCGTACTGAGTTCCCTCAATTACTAAATGACCCGTTTAATTTTAGCTAATTCTGTTTTGTTCCAAGATAAATGAAAGTTGAGCCGTAAAGGTAAATATTAAGAGTCATGTTTAAATTTTGGAAGATTTGTAGCTATAGGCAAATCTAATTCAAAATACATACGTTTATTGAGGTCTAACGGTAATATTAGAGACTAGTAACGGTTACGTGGAGTGGAGAGAAAAGAGGTTAGGATTGATTAATGATTCAAATAGGACAAATTATATACAAAAATCATGCCTTCACATGCATATTTGGCACATTTATATATGGGTAATTTTTTTTATATCGAAAAATACCAAAATTATGCAACTTTGTCAGGAATATTAATTATTCTATTTTTTGATAAATATGTTTTCATTTTGCCACTTAATGACATACTTTCATTGGCTAATTGCTCAAAGGTCTAACTTTTGTCAAAATGCTCAAATAAGGGTCTGATATTTTAATTTGGTCAAATAAAGGCCTAATGTTTACCAAAATGCTCAAATAAGGACCTGACGTCGAAAATTTATTTGAGCATTTGGCAGACATTAGACCCTTATCTGAGCAATTAGCCTTTCTCATTACATAAGGTGTAGCATTTAAGAAACAGAATGGCTGAAAATGGGAATCGATCTAATTCCTTTAAATTGACTTGAAGAGAATACTAGGAATAGAGCACTTTGCTTTAATGATTTAATCATAGAACATCATTTACACATTGTTCATCACCAAATTGAATTAAAGCCCTATTCCTATCATAAATGATACGTTTGTTTTGTTGATGCCATGCTCCCAATATACTTGCAGTTCCCTTGATAATTGCTACGCAGAAACCATGACCACTTAACGTGAAATGCCCGTATATCCCAGGTACTGTGTAATCAGCTCCATTTAAATGAAATGTAATTGATGCATAATCACGATAGGAAGGTGGAGTTTCGTAACACAGCTCAAATCCCAAAGTACCTCGAATTCTTCGTAGGCCTCGTGACCCGTAATAAGCTTGATACACTTGCATCACTGTTTCATAGGCATTGATCCCTACAGTGTTGGTATCAATAAAAGAGAATAAAGCTCCTGAGTCTATGAAGAGACCCCCTGAGCCATCTGGTCGGATTCTGAACGTGTCCGGATGAAATCCTATTCGATGATTTGCAACGGTTATGTCCAACAATTCCAAATAATAGAAGATGGGACTTAATTGTACCTGCCACATTAATGCTGATTGAAGATGAGGTCGTTGTGGAATGTCCTCTCCAAACCTTAAGATGAGTGGACGAGGCATTGCATCTGGAAAAGGGATTAAACAATACGAGAATCGAGATTGAATCACAGGAGCGAATTGGGTAACCATTGAATCTGGTGACATGCCTAATCCAAAGATACCTGAAATTTCATTATTCTTAAAAGCAAAGTCGGAGCTTTGGTACGAGCAACCAAAGATGATATTGTTGAAACTTCCCATATGACCGCTGCTCATAGGGAATTGGAATGATTCAAACGATGCAATGCCCGCAGTCCAGGATCCACCACAATAACTAACATTGTAGACACATTGTCCACTTACACAATCGTAGATTCTGTTAGGACCTTGACAAAATTGATGAGAACAAGGGAGTTTACTATAAGTGGAGGAGAGTCTAGGATCAAACATTGGAAGCCTTTGGGGGAAACAAGTATGACTGCAAGGTTGACATTGTGTCCATATTAGGCCACCCCCGGTATCCAACAATAGTTTCACAGGGTGTTGTTGGCTTCCTATAGTAAACCCTACTGCATAGAACAAAAAATCTCGATATATCCCTATACGGATATTATCAGGATTCGGTTTTGCATTCTTATGCAAATTTGAGTTCAAATAATTGACTCTAGCATTTGAAATGTTGATCAATCTCTCTACTCTTCCAGCTATGGTGAGGTTTTCAATTTGGTAAAGAGGTGACCCTGGGGAATCATCTATGGTAGCCCTTATACTTAGGCCTAAAGGATTTGGAGAATCAGAAAAAGCAAAATGGAGTTGGGATAATAATGTTATCAAGATAAAATAGAGGGCTAAAGACATTTTGATACGAAAAAATGTAAGACTAGAATTCAATTGTGTTTTGCTTGTAATTCAGTAGTTGTGATATATTATAGCAATTGAATAATATTTTTCTAGTTTTGGTAGGCTTTTGAATGAAGACACTCTGTTTTTTTTTTTCTGGCATGTAAAAGCTAGCAATACTCTGTTTCTGGCAGGGGTCAAAAAGGAAGGATGATTCATCATGCAATCATCGTGAATAAGGTAGTCTAATTTGGCAACGGATTTGTCAAGTTTTTAGTGGAGCAAGCTGTAGCCATATAGTATATGCTATTTTTTTAGTATCCCATCCGGTATCCAAGACTTAGCCCTGACTAATCCGGATCCGACCCGCGTCGCGCACCTGGTTATGGTGAGTGATTCTTCCCAACAGGGGATATAGTATATGCTATCAAATTCAAAAACCCCGATATCAACCAGAACGATAATTTGGTAAGGTAATTTAATTCATTTTCATATAACTTTATAGCCGAAATAATTACTAGTTTTTATTATTTAGCGAAAGCAAAGAAAATGTACAAGCCCAAATCAAACAAGTCAGAAGACAATATAAAAACATGGGTTTTCACCTCTGGACTAAGGAGATTGGAGATTCAAAGACGAATCTTATTCACTTTAATTAGCAGTCACTTGAATTCTTGCCATTAAATTGATAAAGCACTATTAGGAACCCCCGTTTCTTCTCTCTTTTTTTAACTAATTCTTAGTGTTTTTCGAATAAAAAAAGCTTGTTAATAATTTGGATTAAGTTGATTCTTGAGAGATGTATATATAGTATTTTTAAGCCTTCAAATTTTAAATCTTCATAGTTGTATGGATGAAGAAGAATTTAATCATAAAATCATAGTCCCTTTTTCTTTTTAATGATTTTAATCATAGAACATCGTTGATACATTGTTCATCAGCAAATTGAAGTACACCCATTGACCTATCATAAATGATTCGCTTGTTTTGTTGTTGCCATGCACCCAATACAGATTTTCCTGCCTTCTTCCCAATTGCTACACAAAAACGTTCTGATAACACAAGATGACCATTTTCCCCATCTACTGTGTAATCAGCTCCATTAAAATGAAAAGTTATTGATGCAAAATCATTATAGGTAGGTGGAATTTCATAACACAACTCAAATCCCATCACACTTTGAGTTCTTTGTAGTCCTCGCGATCCGTAATAAGCTCGAAACACTCTCATCACTGTTTGGTAAGCATTGATCCCAATAGTGTTGGTATCAATTAAAGAGAATAAACATCCTGAGTCTATGAACATACCCCCTGAGCCATCTGGTCGGATTTGGAATGTGTCCGGTTGAAATCCTATTCTATGATTTGCAACAGTTATGTCCAACAATTCAAGGAAATATAGATGGGGACGTGAAGTCACCCATAATAACAATGTTGATTGAAGATGAGGTGGTTGTGGGATGTCCTCTCCGAATCTTAAGACGAGTGGACGAGGAATAGCATCGAAAAATGGGATGAAACAATAGGAGAATCGAGAGTTTATCAAAGGAGAAAACTGGCTAGACATTGAATCTGGTGAAGTGTTTAATCCGAAGATACCTGAAATATCAGTATTTTTATATGCGAAGTCGGAGCTTTCATATGAGCAACCAAAGATGACATTGCTGAAACTTCTTATGCTTCCATCACTCATAAGGAATTGGAATGATTCAAAGGATGCAACGCCGTTGGTGGAGGCTCCACCACCATATTGAGCATCATAGACACACAATCCATTTTCGCAATCGTAAAGACTATAAGGGCCTTCACAATAAGGATGATCACAAGGAACTGTGCCATAAGTGGAGGAGAGTCTGGGATCAAAAATTGGAAGAGTTTGGTGGAAACATCTCCTACAAGGTTGACATTGCGTCCAAGTTAGGCCGCCGCCGGTATCCAACAAGAGCTTCACTTGTCTTTGGCTCCCCATTGTAAACCCTACTGCATAGAACAGATCCTCTCGGTATATCCCTATATGGATATTATTAGGAGTCAGTTTTGCATTCTGATACGAAACCGATTCCAAATAATTCACTCTAGACTTTGTAATTTTGATCAATTTCTCTACTCTTTCAGCTATGGTGAGGTTTTCAATCTGGTAAAGAGGTGACTGGGGGGAATTATGTACGGTAGCCTTTATACTTAGGCCTGAAGGATTTGATGTACTAGTGATGGCAAATTGGAATTGAAATAATAATGTTATCAAGATAAATTGGAGGGCTAAAGACATTTTTTATTTGAAAGAAGTAAAGCTGAAACTCACTGGTGCTTCAATTTGCTAATTTGTAGATGTTACTTGTTATATATAAGCAAAATTTTAGCTTATAGTTATGGCAGGCTTTTAAATGAATACACTCTGTTTTTTTTCATTGGCATATGAAAAAATGGCAAAAAATCTGTTTTGTCTATCGGTACTTGTTTTCTAGCTCTTACTTAATTGTTTGCATGAATTAATCTATATTTTGGTCTATATCCACAAAATTATCACAATGAAATGCTAGGGGTCAATAAGGAAGGATGATTCATCATGCAATTATAGTGCATAAGTTACATAAGGTACTCCAATATAATTTGGCAATAAATCTGTCAAATTCTTAACCATATACTATATATACTATATATGCAATCAATTTCCAAGAATCCCAATATGGAAAATATGATATAGGTAATTAAGAGTATTTGATTTTCTTTTTTGCTACTAAATAAGTTTAAGTGAGGGGAGGTTGCCCTAGTCTAGGGTCAGGGCATGCCACAAGTCTCAGAGAGGGCTTACAGTGGTACTTAAAGATTACCCACCAACGAGGACCGTTGGCGCGACTCGAACCTCAAACCTTATAAGCAGAGATCCAAAATCTTACCAAGTCAACCAATCTCAATTGGTCGTAAGAGTATTTGATTAATTCTTAATTCCTTCACATAATTCTATAACCAGAATCAACAATTAAGAAAAATAAATTTTGTATGTTTTGCCAGTTCAAATATTAAATCTTCTAAGTTAGGGAAGATGAAGAATATAATTAATCATAAAATTGACAATCATAGTTTTTATTTTCTTTAAGGTTTTAATCACAGAACATCATTCCTACATAGTTCCTCAGAAAATTGAAGTGCACCCCTGTTCCTATCATAAATGAGTCGCTTGTTTTGTTGATGCCATGCTCCTAGTATACTTTTTTTTGGGCTGCTTGAAATCGCTACGCAGAAAAACCCCGGCAACACTATATGTCCATATTGCCCAATTACTGTGTAATCAGCTCCATTAAGATGAAATGTTATTGATGCATAATCACTATAGGAAGGTGGAATTTCGTAACACAGCTCAAATCCCATTGTACCTCGAGTCCTATGTAGTCCTTTTGATCCATAATAAGCTTGATACACTTGGATTACTGCTTGGTAAGCATTTATCCCAATAGTGTTGGCATCAATAAAAGAGAATAAAGCTCCAGAGTCTAACAAGAGACCCCCTTCTCCTTCTCCTCGAATACTGAACGCGCCCTGATGAAATCCTATTCGATGATTTGCAACGGTTATGTCCAACAATTGGAGATAATACATATAGCGACGTGAAGGTACTTCCATGAACAATGTTGTTTGGACACGCGGCCGCAGTGGGATGTCCTCTCCGAACCTCAACACGAGTGGACGAGGCATTGCATCGGGGAAAGGGACGAGACAGTAAGAGAAACGAGATTGTATGATAGTAGAAAATTGGCTAGACATTGAATCAGGTGACTTGTTTAATCCAAAAATACCCGAAATAGCTGTATTTTGACATGCAAACCTGACGGTGTGATCGGAGCAGCCAAAGATGACATTCCTGAAACGCCGTGTGCTACCATCGGCCATCGGAAATTCGAATAATTCATAGGATGCAATGCCACTGCTGGAGGCTCCACCACCATAATGAAGATTGTAGAAACAATATGATGCATTTACACATAGGTAGAGACTATCAGGACCTTGGCAGAAATTATGGGAACAAGGAAGTCTGCCATAAGTTCCGGAGAGTCTAGGATCGTAGATTGGAAGCGTTTGGTTGAAACATGTAATGCAAGGCTGACATTGTGTCCAAACGAGGCTACCGCCGGTATCCATCAACAGCTTCACTTGTTGTTGCCGGCTTCCTATTGTAAACGTTACTACATAAAACAAACCCTCTCGGTATATCTTTAGACCGATGTTATTGGGATTGATCAGTTTTGAATTCTCATCATTCTGATCATCCAAAATTGAGTCCAAATAATTGACTCTAGCATTTGTAATATTGATCAATCTCTCTACTCTTTCAGCTAAGGTTAGCTTTTCAATTTGGTAAAGAGGTGACTCTGGGGAATCATCTATGGCAGCTCTTATACTTAGGCCTAAAGGATTTGAATCACTAGCAAATGCAAGATGGAATTGGAATAGTACTGTTACTAAGATGAAATGAAGGGCTAATGACATTTTGAAATGAAGAAAAAAAAAGTAATGGGGGTAGCTATGATAAATCCACTGGTTGCTTTGCTTGTAGTGTGGTTGTTATATATAAGCAAAAGTTTGGCTAGAATTTATTAAATGACAACGCTCTGTACTATCCCATTTTTGGCATAAAATGATTCCACCCTGGTTTTGATTATTTGTACTTCATGTTTTCTGCCTCCTCTTTAATGCTTTGTATTTATATATTTTTGTCTTGTAATTACTAAATCACATAGCAAGTTGTAGCCATACTAAATGCAATCAAATCCCGATATACAACAATTATGATTAATATTTTAATAAGATAATTTAATTCCTTTACATAATTTAATAGTCAAAATATGGAGAAATTATTATATGAATGAACCACTTCAGTCATGGTACCAATCAATATAATCCGCATTGAAATGTTGTCTCCTTCAGAGATAGAATTAGCCAAATAGGGTATAAATTAGAGTGGGATGATCTAAAAAGAAATTTTTTTAGAATTCCATTAAAATGATGCCACATGAACATTTCAAAATAAGAATCAATTTCTAATTTACACTTTCATAGAATAAAAATGGGTAAAAGAGTTGATCTGGTGAGAGAATGTTTGCAATAAAACTTGATTATCAATGCAGACTATTGAAATAGTTTATGCGGCATCAATCTAATGGGATAAACCCCATGTTGGGAGACTCACCCACCATAACCAGGTGCGCGACGTGGGTCGGATCCAGATTAGTCAGGGCAAAGTCCTGGATACCAGATGAGATACCAAAAAAAAAAAAAATCTAATGGGATAAACACTCCACATTTTAAAGAAATTATTGCATAGACCAATTCCACCATGTCATCTATAGTCTAACTAATAAAAATTTGACTATTCAGATTTTTTTCCTACAATTACTAAAACTCCACCAACTCAATGGCCTAAATTTCGGCACTTACCTAATAGATTTTACCTAATTAAACTTGAGGCTAAATCCGGTGCTAATTTTTACGTAAATTTTAGGGATAACTTTGAGTTGTCATAATTTTATTGGTTGGAACTATGGATTACGTCATGGAACTGGTCCCTCCAATAATGATCATCATAATATAATATTTAAACAAAAATGATGTTTGCCCCGCCTTTCCTTTTCACCGCCTGTCCCACTTGCTTTTTTCATTTTTTTTATTAAGTTTAGTCCTAGTAATTTTTATTATAGAGTTTTATAAATAAAATATAAAATTAATTTAAAACTAAGTTTAGCCTCAAATTATTTTTTCATTTTTAGGATAAATTTTAAAATTAATAATTTATTGTTATAGGGTTTTAGAAATAAAATACAAAACTAATTTCACTAAGTTTAGCCCCAAATTAAAATTTTATTTTTATTTCAAAGGTAAATTCCATAATTAATAACTCATTGTTATAGGGTTTTAGAAATAAGATATATAACTAATTCACTAAGTTTAGCCCAAATTAAAATTAAAATTATATTTTAAGGGTTAGAAAAATTAAAATTTGTAAAAAGTGTATTGGGACCAGTAAATGATAACATGTGGCCTAACGAGGGAGTATTGTGTGGAGCAAAATGGAGGACGTATAGCAAATTTCATATTTAAACCCATAGAAATAATAGAATGTTTACAATATGCATGTAGCGGAAAAAAAACCGTGGTTTTTCACATATGAATTTAGACATTTTTATCAGAAAAAGTTAACCATTAATGAAACAAATTTAAATGTTTTGCTAGATCAAATATTAAATCTTTTAAGTTGTGGAATCATAAAACATCATATTTTTTTATTTGGCTTAATGAACAAAATGACCTTCAAATTATTAATAAAGAGACAAAATGACTCTTGAACTTTCAATTGGTACAATTTAGTCTTCTTATTCCCAATTTCGGGACAATTTAGCCATATTGAACTTTCAATTAGGACAACTAAACTTTCTATTCTCAATTTTGGGACAATTTAGCCCTTTTGATCAAAAGGCCATTGATTTTGTCATTTTTTTGTCAAAGTTCAAGGACTATTTTCTTATTTTCTATCGAAGGTTATTTTGTTCTTCAATTTTGAGTCATTTACTTCTTTTATTTAATGTGGCTAACGTCTGTTCAATAAGGGGCTTCATTGTTCCAATTAAAAGTTCATGGGTCATTTTGTTCCTTTGGTGATAATTCGAGAGTCATTTTGTCTATTAAGCTGTTTTTATTTTATTTTTAATGATTTTAATCAAGACATATCATTAATACATCGCTCATCAGCAAATTGAAGTACACCCCTGATCCTATCATAAATGATTCGCTTGTTTTGTTGATGACATGCTCCCAGTGCACTTTTGCGTTCGCTCTTTCTAATTCCTACGCAGAAAAACCCCGGTAACACAAAATGTCCATATTGTCCGTCTACTGTGTAATCAGCTCCATTGAAATGAAATGTCATTGATGCAAAATCACGAAAGTAAGGTTGAATTTCGTAACACAGTTCAAATCCCATTGTACCTGCAATTTTTCGTAGTCCTCGTGATCCATAATAAGCTTGAAACACTCCCAACACTGCTTGGTAAGCATTGATCCCAATAGTGTTGGTATCAATAAAAGTGAATAAAGCTCCCGAGTCTATAAAAATACCCCCATCTCCATTTGGTCGAATTTCGAATGTGTTCGGATGAAATCCGATTCGATGATTTGCAACGGTTATGTCCAACAATTGCAAATAATAATAGTAGGGACGTGAAGGAACTTGCATGAACAATGTTGTTTGAAGACGAGGTGGCTGTGGTATGTCCTCTCCGAACCTTAAGACGAGTGGACGAGGCAAAGCACTGAAATAAGGGACGAGACAATACGAGAAACGAGATTGTATCAAATCAGAATATTGGCTAGACATTGAATCTGGTGACTTGCTTAATCCAAAAATACCCGAAATAGCACTACCCTGACCTGGAAATTTAGTAATTTCATACGAGCAGCCAAAGATGCCACCCCATAAACGTTGTGTGCTACCATCGGCCATAGGGAATTCGAATACTTCATTGGATGCAACACCCTTGATGGAGGTTCCACTACCATATTGAATATCATAGGAACAATATGATCCATTTACACATTGGTAAATTGCACCAGGACCTTGACAGAGAGGATGGGAACAAGGGAGTCTGCTATAAGTGCTGGAGAGTCTAGGATCATACATTGGAAGCGTTTGGTTGAAACATGTCCTGCAAGGTTGACATTGTGTCCAAATTAGGCCACCCCCGGTATCCAAGAACAACTTCACTTGGTGTTGTCGGCTTCCTATTTTAAACTCTACTGCATACATCAAACTCTCTCGGTATATCTTTATAAGGAAATTATTGGCAAATTTTGGATTCTGATCATCCAAAATCGAGTCCAAGTAATTGATTCTAGCATTTGTAATATTGACCAATCTCTCTACTCTTTCAGCTATGGTGAGCTTTTCAATTTGGTAAAGAGGTGACTCTGGGGAATCATCTATGACAGCTCTTATACTTAGGCCTAAAGGATTTGAAGTATTAGCAAATGCAAAATGGAATTGGAATAATGTTAATAAGATAAAATGAAGGGCTAATGACATTTTGAAATGAAGAGAAGTAATGGCTAGCTATGATAAAACCACTGGTGCTTTGCCTTTGCTTGTTGTTGTTATATATAAGCAAAAGTTTGGCTAAAACTCATTAAATGACAACACTCTGTTATATTTGGCATAAATTAACTCCTCTCTGTTTGATTATCTGCACTTTTAGGATTTTCTACTTCTTCTTTGATTGTTTGTATTTATTTATTTTTGTCTTGTAATTACAGAATCACATAGAAGATGTGGCCATACTAAATGCAATGAAATCCAAAAAATCCCAATATACAACAAACTGATAGTGGGTAATTATTTGATACACCGGCGGTTGTAAATTTTGGACTCCACAAGCGGGTTGTGGAGTTGACACATGTCCATTTTTTTAATTAATTAAGTTTTAAATATTTCAATATAGTCCCTAAAGGACACATATCACTCTTCAGGCTCCGTTTGTGTGGTCTGCTAAACTTCACTGACGGTGTATTGTATAATTTGCCATTAAGAATTATGTTTTAATAAGATGATTTGATTCCTTTACCACAACTAGCTAGTTAAGTTTTTAATAAAATCCAACCCTCTCTTTCCTGGAAATATTAATTTAATAGTATATTCTTACCAGTAGCAATGAAATTAATCCAACCCTCTCTTGTTACACCTTTTTTACTTAATCTCTAATTTAGGAATGAAATAGACAAAGAAATCAAATTAATCAGACAACATTTTAAACCTAAAGCTCTTCCTCGGTTGGTAGTTTTCATTTTTTTTTGATGGGTTTATATATAAACGGTTTATAATGCGACTTAGAATTAGGCGAAGAACAAGATCACGGTGATGCGGATGAGATAGGTATATCATATATGGATCGTATGGACCGTTAGAAGTCCGTTCGAAAGGGCGTGTAATGTTTTGGATTTTGGGCCTGAAGTTACTGCAGGTGGGTCAACTTAAAAAAGGTTATAACTTTCAAACCATAAGTCAAAGGTCATAACTTTCAAACCATAAGTCGGTTTGACTATTATAATACCTTTCCAGATACTGATTTGATTAGATCCCTCCTCCCCCTTGACAAATAATGGTCGAGGAGGAGGAGCTAACAAAAGCTCGGAAGAAAAACTAGAAAGAAAGGGAAGGAGAGGCGGCTAGAGTTTTTAGCTAAGCATGTACTTTTGAAAACAAAGATTTTATTATTATTCAATATATGGTCGGTTGATATTAGGTCAAATCAAAGACAATAACTAATGCTTATGTTGAAGCCCACAATTTGGTTTTGTTTCTAGGCCGAAAACAAAGATTTTATTATTCAATAATACATGAAAAAACTGTTCGACCAGCAAAGAAAGCACAAGATCAGCTCGATCCTAGCTTATTTCATTCCTTTTGCAGTGTTTTGAGGCACTCGAAATTCTACTCTAGGGTGTTGATGGGGTTCGTCCAGAACGCTTAAGGGTCCATTAGATTTGCCTTAAAAGGTAACGGTTAATTAAGTTTTCATCTTTTTCAGCCTGCAAAAGATTTGATTATGATTACAAAGTCTGTAAAGTATACTTTTGTTAATTTGTGGTTCATTTAAGTTTTTCCCCCTTCCTAGGCATGGGTTTAAATTGTAATCTGAAAATAGTGACGAATTTATGCCTCAAGATGTAATTAGGTTCTGCACTTTTTGTAGGATTTGTTAGGTCTCAAGTAAGATATTCCGTTTTTGGGTACTTTATTGTTGTTTTGGATGTTTATTAAAACCTTGTATGTAATCATCACTGTAGTATTCGGCCAAGAAGGGTACATTTGGAGGGTCTTAATTAGAAGAGGTTGCTCTTTTCCTTCTTATTTTCAGGGTAGAGGGAACATGGATTCTTCATCTAAATCTAAAATCCTAAAGCAGCAGCATGATGATTTTGGTGATCCTGGAGATAGAATTAGCGAATTGCCTATTGAAATCCTTCTTCACATCCTTTCTTATCTTCCAACAATGAAAAAAATCGTATCAACTTCGGCATTGTCAAGGAAGTGGAAATCCTTATGGACGCTCTCTCCTACTTTTAATCTCAATTATGATTCAGGGGAAGGGGAAGAGCTGCACCATATTTCCTTGGATTCGGTTCAAAAAGATCTTGAACTGATTCCCAAATCTGCATCAATAGGAACTTTTCGTCTTCGCTTCTCCATGCTATCCCATGCTTCCAACACCAGGTACAAATTATTTACATTGTTAACCAAGGCATTAATCCATGGACTTGAAGAGCTGGATTGTGGATTTTATTCTAATTGCAGAGAGTTGTGGTTTCCTGATAGTCTTTTCACTTCCAAGTCACTCGTTTCGTTGAAGTTATATACAAGTGTAGAGTTAATTAAGATTCCTTGGTCCATTTGCTTTCCAAAGCTTAAAACCTTACATCTTGAATGTATTACATTTAAATATAAAGGAGAGACAATAATGGGGAAACTTATTTCCGGTTGTCCAGTCCTTGAAGACTTGCAATTACACTTTTGTACTTGGAATCACTTCAATGGCCTTAGGATTTCCATTCCCACTCTTCAGAGATTAAGTGTTTGCTTTAACGATACTAAGCATATTTTCCTAAGGATTCATAGCCCAAATCTTCGGTCTTTCAAATTGTCTTGTTCACCCTTTAAAATTGAGCTCTGTCATCTACCTTCACTGGCTGAAGCTGATCTTGACATCAAACCTTGCGGAAATCAGCAACAAATTCTTCATCATGCTCGCGGCACACGTGAGTTAATTGACAGAATTTGCCATGTCAAATCTCTTAAACTATCACATTCTACCCTTCAGGTATGTTCAAGTTGTTAATTTCCATATTTTGCCTACATAATTGCTTTAAGAAGAACTTTCTTTAGTACTAATATACTTGACAATTTAATGTGAATCATTTTGTCATTTTGTTCCAAGATCATATCCGGAGTAAAGAAATTTAATGTGAATCATCTTCCAACATTTTACAATTTGACTCGTTTGGAAGTGAGTGGTACATATGCTAAATACAGAGCAACTGCATTAATGTATAGTCTTCAAAGTTCACCAATTCTACAATCTCTACATTTTTCTCATGTAAGTATTTAATTTTTCAAATCTTCAATATTAATCTACTACTTATTGCTGCAAATTTTGTGAGAGAGCTGAATTCTTGGTATTGTTAGGGACTTGACCTCACCAATAATCCCACGACGGAAGCTCAGCCATTTCAAAACGATGATGCACCCCTCTGTTTGAAACGTTGTTTGAAAACTTTTAGCATCTCAAATTTCCGGGGAACTGCGGAAGAGATTTGTTTCTTAAGATATATACTCCATAATGCCGATGTTTTGGAGCACTTTAGAGTCCATTGCTCAAAAGTTCTAGCAAGAGAAACGAAAATGTCGATAGAACGGGACCTAAGCAGGCGCAAAGATTGTGAAATTGTGTTCTTGTAAAGCATTATTCCTTTTGGGAAGTGGAATTACAACATAAACTCAAGAATGCTTAAGTTCTGAAACAGGGTATGTGACGGAAAATTTTGTGTTTTATTGTGACGGAAAACCGGTAGATATTCCTGTTCTTTTCATCTTTTGGAACAAGTAGAAGACATGTAATTTGTTTACGTTTTCTTGAATTTTCGGTTGGATGGATTTGGATTTCTCTTCTTCAAATTCCAATATAATTCTTTTTTTTTAGATAAGAATCAATTCCAATATAATTCTTAGTTAAAGGATATAGTATCATGTTTAATTAGTTGCCTATTGTTGGCAATGTTAATTAATTAATTATCAGTCACACACGTGTAATTTTCTTGCTCTTTTTTTTTTTTTAGGTAATCTTCTTGCTCCTCTTGATCTATGTGGTATGGTACCCTTTAATTTAAAAGTAGCAAAATTCAATTTGATTGAAAATGTTCTTGGGTGGCTTGTCAGTTGTTATGTGGTTTAATGCCCAAAATCCCCCGTGAAGTATCACAAAAAGGACATTTTGCCTCTTAATTTTTTTTCCCAACTTTGCCCCCTGAACTATGAAAAAAAGGACATTTTGCCCCCCCTGCTGTGACAGAATTTAGTCACATGGAATTTTCATGCCAGTTAAAAGTGTGTCCACGTCAACCTTTTCTATCCTCCAGAAATTGATAAAAATCCAGTTGAGACCCATTTTTTGGCTGACGTTAAAATTTCAAGTCAACAAAAAACCTCGAGTTAACAGACCCATTAGTCACGTGCAGCATGTGACTGAATTCTGTTATGACAAGGGGCAAAGTGTCATTTATTTCATAGTTCAGGGGGCAAAATTGGACCAAAAAAAAATTATGAGGCAAAGTATCCTTTTTGTAATACTTCAGGGGGATTTTGGGCATTAAGCCGTTGTTATGTGGATTGAAAATTTCTTATATGACAAAAAAAAATCCTAGTCCTGTCCTGCTACTACAAGGGGTAAGAAATTATTGGGCTAATTATTAGAAGCCCACAAAGCAAGGTCGGTTAATTCTTGCTTGGTGCCAGGATTAGCGGAGAGCAACCTCTTCTAATTAATTAAGACCCTCCAAAATATACCCCATCTATTTCCTCCTAGTCCTACTAGTTCTAAAATTGGGTTTAAATTGCTTTTTCCTAGGCATGGGTTTAAAGAGAGATTCAGTCTAATTGCTTATTATTTTCTAATTAACTAATTAAAATAAAATTAGGATTTGTTAGTATTTATTAGTAAGGGCCTTAATAATTCTAATTTTATTTTCTAATGAGGTGAAAGTTTGTGGATGATTGATACACTGTTGGTGCATCAAATATAAACTCTTTAATTTTATAGCCTTATCGGTCAAAGACAAATATAAGTGGGTGTATATAAAGGGTCTAATCATACGATCAAGAAGATTGTTTGGGTTGCAATTCAAGGTGGAAAACCATACTTCTCCTATTCACTTTCACAGGTCAGTTTGATGCATTTGGATTTTTGTTCTTCAATTCCGATAAAAACTTTTGAATTAGTTTAAGGAAATTCTTCTTAGTAAGAGTCTTACTAAGAACAATAAGAAGAGAGATGGATTCATCTAAATCCAAAATCCAGGCCGATGATTTTGGTGGTAGGGATAGGATTAGCGGGTTGCCGGATGAAATCCTCCTTCACATACTTTCTTATCTTTTCACGAAAGATATCATAGTAACTTCTTCATTGTCAAGTAGGTGGAAATCCTTGTGGAAATTACTTTCTATTTCCAATTTCGATTTTGATTTACGCCAAGCAGATACTCTTTCCTTGGGTTCTGTTCAAAGAGAGGTTCAAGAAATTCATGATGGGGCACGGATAGGAAAATTTCGTTTTTACTACCCTTGGTCATCCGATGATGGTTCCAAAACTAAAATCAAGTTAACCTCATTGTTATCTAATGTAGTGAAGCATAAAGTTGAAGTGTTGGACTTAGGTTTTAGTGACCCTTATTGGAGTTGGAATCAATTCCGCTTGCCAGATAGCCTTTTTACTTGCGATTCACTCACGAAATTGCAATTAGATACATATATGGTAAGGATAATTTTTCCTACTTCCGTATGCTTCCCTAGGCTTAAAACCTTACATCTTACGGGTGTTATTCAAGAGCACCACGCTGAGCAGCTTTTTTCTGGTTGTCCTATTCTCGAAGAGTTGCATTTAAATTATTGTACTTGGAATAACAACAACAACAATATGCTTAATATTTCTATTGCTCCTTTGAAAAGATTAATTCTTCACCTTGGAGGTTTTGACACTATTATCCTAAACATAATTTGTTTAGAACTTCAATCTCTTACAATTTCTTGTCAGAGATTTGAACTTTACGACTGCGTTGTACCTTCACTGGCCGAAGCTCATATTAGAATTGGTGGGGTAACATATGACTACTCACAAACGCTGCTGCAAAAGCTTGCTCGCAACACACTTGAGTTACTTGATCGAATTTGCAATGTCAAATCTCTCCAACTCACAGCCAATACTCTTGAGGTATAAATTTTAATCACATAGCTGCTCTTGAACTTTTTTTTTTATACTTGAGGTTACTGGGGATTGAACCCTAGCCACTAGAACATTTTTGTTTTTTTTTTAAAATTCTTTTATTCCTTCTAATGACAAAATTCTTCATTTGTTCCAAAGGCTATCTCCCATGCAGAGAAACTTAATGTGGATCGTCATCAAGCATTTAATAATTTGACCCATTTGACAGTGAGTTACGGATTAACATACTACAGTTTCGATGTAGTTGCATTTATGCACATTCTTCATAAATCGCCTAATCTACAGTCTCTAAATTTTCCTACTGTAAGTATTTTAATTTAAAAACCTTAATGTTAATTAATAATCTGAATTTTCTGAGATTGCTGATTTAATTTTCTTGTTTTTGTTAATTAGGGGCTTAACCTTGATGGCCATATTCTTCAGGAGGTTGCTCATGTACCACTCTGTTTGAAGCGTTCTCTCAAAAAGTTTAGCATCTCACAGTTGAAGGGAAAGGAAGAAGATCATCGTCGGTTCCTAAAATTAATACTCACGAATGCTAATGTCTTGGATTACTTTTCAGTTCATTGCTCAACAAAATATCCGGAAAAGAAAATGTTAGACGAGTACTTAAGCGGATTCGTCCGCTCAAATTGTGTATATCGGTTCGTATAAACCATATTCCTATTGGAAACCCTACTACTTTTTATAAAGTTCATCATTTAATTTGGATAAATTTGAATTTTGTTTCTTCTGATTAAACAATCAATGAGGATATCAATTTTTCGAGGTAATTAAGCCTTTTATTCACCAAATAGAGAAGGATAATTCAAGGGGAAGCTCATATTCAGAATTAATTCCACCATTGTTTTCTGCTTCTTCATCTTCGGTTCCATTGCTTTGCAAAATTCAAATATAAAATCCAAAAAAAAGAAAAAACCAAAAACATTGATATAACATAACATATAAGAAAAGAGCAATTGATCTTTATTGAAAGATAATAGAATTTCAGCCTTTGCTAGCCCCTTAATTTGTAGACATGATTAAAAGTTATTTCATACATTTGAGTTTCTTGCTAGCAAAATCTTAGGCACCAAAAATTAAACACTAGAAACAATTAAATCAAGCGACATTGTAACACTAGAAACTCTCGGACCAATGCTTTCCATACAATTCAGTAAATCCTAAGGTCTCTATCTGCACTGTGGAACTTGATTCAATACTGCACATGACTTTGGGTGAAACCAAGCTTTGGACATCATATGTTATTGCTTGACGATAATCCCTCAATATCCCTGCTCTTAATTTGCCATTAACCGGATCATACAATTGGATTTTCAATCTCAATGTCCTTGAATCTTCTCCATAGAGGAAGGTTTTGGTGTCCAAGTAGCTAAGGAGGACTTCACCATTGTTCAGAATGCAATATGGCACCCAACAATTTGGATTTGCCAATCCTTCCAGATTCATAATTGACATTATCTTAATCCAACTTTGACCATCTTTCACCAGCTTCCAAATGTCTATGATCAAGCCGTGATTATGATTATGATTTTGACCCAAACTTAGGCATCCTCCAATCAACCCCAAGCCCAAAAAAGAATGATATTGCTCGGCTATATCATTAGGTGGCCTTATCTTCTCAAACTTGTCAGATTTAAGATTAAATCCAAGAACCCACTTCCCTAAACCAGAACTTATAGTACTCCAATAAAGAAACTCATCAACAAGAATTCCTGACTTTGATTGATCTATCAAAAGCTGAGGGATGCCACAGATTCTTTTCCAAGTGTTAGATTTCAGAGAATAGATAAGGAGGCAACCTTCAACTTCAATATGACTGTTTAGAAAATAATCGAATATTATGACCTTGAAATCATCGGTAGATTGATCATAGCCGAACCCGTAGTTTCCGAGAGCATCGTTACTTAAACGGGGATGAACATGTAATTGCTGACACTCTCTTGTGCTTGGATTCCACAATATTAGGCATTCACGGGGCTCAACTAGGAGTAACAACCCGTTGCAACAACCTAACATATAATATTTGTTCTGCTTTGGAGATTTCAGGGGAAATTCAAGCTCCTTGCACTCAATTTCCTTGTTTGCTTCGTGCTTAATCACTCCAAACGTTTCACCTGAAGAGACAATGAGTCGTTGCGATTTGGTTTTGGTTTGATTGATGAAGAAAGGGCTTGTAAGAAAAGCTTGCCAGGATCTCGACAGGCATCGAAAACGCACTATAGATTTGGATGGAAGTGCCGCCATTATGTCTGGGATTAAATCATGAGGTATTATTGTTGTTTCCTGCTTCTTCGTGAGGCACCGTGTCCGTACACACAATTTTCGTATCTGGAAATAAAGGCAGAAAATTGGGTGAACAAATATGGATCTTATTAATTTAAAGATCCATAAAGAGGTAAAATTCTTTGTGAACGAATTCCATCTCCCAGATTTGGTTGAAGGATTTGGCATATCTTCAACAAGGAGTTGCTTGGCTGGTGGACAACTTGATAGTTTGGAGAGATACCTGGAACTTTTGTGGCTTGGATTTTTTGAGGAGGCTAATGTTTTCTTCTTCATTTGAGAGGTGGATGTTTTTTTTTTTTTTTTTCCATACAGCAAGTGCAAGGGTTAATTTCGTGAGTAGTATTTGGGCAATAAAAATACTTTTTGCCCCGATTATCCCACCTAATAAATAAGGAAACTATATCTATATATGATTAAGCTACAATCAAGCTCTTAAATGAGGGAAACTATGTAATTAGGCCCTTAATTACGACACAATTAGATCATAATTGTGTATCAACACAACGCAGTTTCAAAATCAATATCACACAACATAATTGTGTCGACATCAACAACATAATTAGGTCATAATTGTGTCAAGATCAATAACTATGACATAATTATAACACATTATTTAGGTTAAGCCTCTTTATAAAGTGTCAAGATCAACAACACAGCACAATTTCAAAATCAAATAACCTAAATCCCAAATCTTTCGTTCCAAGTATTGTCCCTGTCTTTCCGAGGTAAAGCTCAAGCACAACCATTGTTTTTCATCCAGTGTTCTGTTAGACATTGAATCTATTGATTATATTCAAACTATATATTGATATGTTTACTATTCAAAATGTACAAAACTTGATCTGATGTGAAATATTATTTTTATTACCATCTAGCAAATGCAAGTCTTTACTACTAAATTTTAATTGCATGTCTACTTTTTTATCTCTGCCCTTTGTTTTAGAGAAAAATTTGATCAAAACCCATTTTGGAAATGCAAGTAACTAGATGAAATGCTTTGATTTGGTTTGATTGCTTCCTTATGCACTTTGAAAGTTTATAGCTCAGTGTGGCAAAAAAAGTTAGAAAATTTTTTTCGGGTCAATCTTTCAAAATTTCATCGAAAACGTCACAGTTTTTGGTTAAAAATGTGTTCAGCGGCCCGACTTAGTTTTTCATCATTTTTGTGACATGACTCCTTGAAACATCTATATTTCTCTATCCAAATCTCAGCCACATTGGATTGAAGGATCTGTTTTTTCAAGCATCTGAATCATATTTCAATTTAATTAAACATTAATTCAGAAAAAAATAGGAAAAATAATATTAGAAGCGTGAATAGTCCTTCAATATTTTTGGTGTTAAATATATATTTATTTCAGTATTGTGGCCAAAAATAAAAGGAAAAAATATTTCGGGTCAATTTTGACAAAATTTTAGCCAAAATCGTGTACTAATTATCACGGTTTTTGGCTAAAAACGCGTTCCGGGGACCCGGCTCAATTTTGCATGATTTTTGGCGGCAAAACTCCTTGAAATATCTAAATTCATCAAACAAATTCTCAGTCAGATATGATTTAAGGATTTTTTTTTACGAGCATTTGAATTATGTTTCTATTTAATTAGAAATTAATTCGGAAACAATAGGAAAAACGATATTAGAAGTGTAAAAAGCCTCTAAATCTTTTTGGCGTTGAATTATTTTTATGTTTTTAGTATTGTGGCCAAAAATTAAGGAAAAATCTTTCGGGTCAATTTTTGCAAAATTTTAGCCGAAATTGTTTACTAACCATCACGGTTTTTTGCAAAAGCGCGTTCCGGGGCCCCGGCTCATATTTGCATGATTTTTGGCGGCAAGAATCCTTGAAATATCTATATTCATCTAACCAAATCTAAGTCACATATGATTTAATGATTCGTTTTTACGAGCATCTGAATCATGTTTCGATTTAATTAGAAATTAATTCGGAAAAAAAGGAAAAACGATACTAGAAGCGTGAAAAGCGCGTAAATATTTTTGGAGTTGAATTATATATTTTTATGGGTATTGTGGCAAAAAAATTAGGAAAAATTTTTCGGGTCAGATTTTGAAAAATTTCAGCGAAAATGTCACGGGTTTTGGATAAAAACGCGTTCCTGGGCCTCGACTCATTTTTGCATGATTTTTGGTGGCAAGACTCCTTGAAATATCTAAATTCATCTAAATAAATATCAATCACATATGATTTAAGGATTAGTTTTTACGAGCATCTGAATCATGTTTCGATTTAATTAGAAATTAATTCAGAGAAAATGGGGAAAACGATATTAGAAGCGTTAAAAGCCCTTAAATCTTTTTGTTGTTGAATTATATATATATATTAGTATTGTGGCCAAAAATTAAGGAAAAATCTTTCGGGTCAATTTTTGCCAAATTTTAGCCGAAATCGTGTACTACATCACAGTTTTTGGCTAAAATCACGTTCCGGGCCCCCGACTCATTTTGGCATAATTTTTTGTGGCAAGACTCCTTGAAATAACTAAATTCATCTAACCAAATCTCAGTCACATATGATTTAAGGACTTTGTTTTTACGAGCATCTGAATCATGTTTCAATTTAACTAGAAATCAATTCGGAAAAAATAGAAAAAGTGATATTAGAAGCGTGAAAAGCCCTTCAATCTTTTTGGTGTTGAATTATATATATATATATATATATATATATATTATAGTATTATGGCCAAAAATTAAGGAAAAATCTTTCAGGTCAATTTTTGCCAAATTTTAGCCGAAATCGTGTACAAACCATCACAGTATTTTGGCTAAAAACGCGTTCCTGGGCCCCGACTCATTTTGGCATAATTTTTGGTGGCAAGACTCCTTGAAATATCTAAATTCATCTAACCAAATCTCAGTCACATATGATTTAAGGATTTGTTTTTACGAGCATCTGAATCATGTTTCAATTTAACTAGAAATTAATTCGGAGAAAATAGGAAAAACGATATTAGAAGCGTGAAAAGCACTTAAATCTTTTTGGCTTTGAATTATTTTTCTTTTTTAGTATTGTAGCAAAAAATTAAGGAAAAATCATTCGGGTCAACTTCTGCAAAATTTTAGCCGAAATCGTGTACTAACCATCACGGTTTTTGGCTAAAAACGCGTTCCGGGACCCCTTCTCATTTTTGCTTGATTTTTAGCGGCAGGACTTCTTGAAATATCTGAATACGTCTAACCAAATCTGAGTCACACATGATTTAAGGATTTGTGTTTACGAGTATTTGAATCATGTTACTATTTAATTAGAAATTAATTCAGGAAAAAAAGAAAAATGATATTAGAAGCGTGAAAAGCCCTTAAATCTTTTTTGTGTTGAATTATATATATATTTTTTAGTATTGTGGCCAAAAATTAACGAAAAATCTTTTGGGTCAATTTTTGCAAAATTTTAGCCGAAATCGTTTACTAAACATCACTATTTTTGGCTAAAAACGCGTAGCGGGACCCCTGCTCATTTCTGC
>AWUE01014253.1:0-28916 GCA_001974825.2 Corchorus olitorius
TATATTAGTATTGTGGACCAAAAATTAAAGGAAAAATTCTTTTGGATCTAATTTTTGCCTAAATTTTAGCCGAAATCGTGTACTCCATCACGGTTTTTGGCTAAAAACGCGTCGGGGGCCTCGGCTCATTTTTGCATGCTTTTTGCGGCAAGAATCCTTGAAATATCTAAATTCATCTAACCAAATCTCAGCCACATATGACTTAAGGATTTCTTTTTACGAGCATTTGAGTCATGTTTCAATTTAATTAGAAATTAATTCGGAAACAATAAGAAAAACGATATTGGAAGCCTAAAAAGCTCTTAAATATTTTTGGCGTTGAATTATATAATTTTTTTTAGTATTGTGGCCAAAAAATTAAGGAAAAATCTTTAGGGTCAATTTTTGCAAAATTTTAGCCGAAATCGTCACGAAATTTGGCTAAAAGCGCGTTTCGGGGCCCCGACTCAATTTTGCATGATTTTTTACGGCAAGACTCCTTGAAATATCAATATTCATCTAACCAAAGGTCAGTCACATATGACTTAAGGATTTGTTTTTACGAGCATCTGAATCATGTTTCGATTTAATTAGAAATTATTTCAGAAAAAATAGGAAAACGATATTAGAAGCGTGAAAAGCCCTTAAATCTATTTGGTGTTGAATTATATATATATTAGTATTGTGGCCAAAAATTAAGGAAAAATCTTTCCGGTCAATTTTTGCAAAATTTTAGCCGAAATCGTTTACTAAACATCACGATTTTTGGCTAAAATCCCGTTTCGGGTTCCCTGGTCATTTTTGCATGATTTTTGGCGGCAAGACTTCTTGAAATATCTATATTCATCTAACTAAAGCTCAGTCACATATGATTTAAGGATTTGTTTTTATGAGCATCTAAATCATGTTTCGATTTAATTAGAAATTATTTCGTAAAAAATAGGAAAAAGGATATTAGAAGCGTGAAAAGCCCTTAAATCTTTTTGGTGTTGAATTATAGATATATATTTTTAGTATTGTTGCCAAAAATTAAGGAAAAATCTTTCGGGTCAATTTTTGCCAAATTTTAGTCAAAACCGTATACTAATTATCACGGTTTTTGGCTAAAAACGCGTTCCGGGACCACGGCTCATTTTTGCATGATTTTTGGCGGCAAGACTTCTTGAAATATCTATATTCATCTAACCAAATCTCAGTTACATATGATTTAAGGATTTGTTTTTATGAGCATCTGAATCATGTTTCGATTTAACTAGAAATTTATTCGGAAAAAAGAGGAAAAATGATATTAGAAGCTTGAAAAGCCCTTAAATCTTTTTGGTGTTGAATTATATTTTTTTTTTAGTATCGTGCCCAAAAATTAAGGAAAAATCTTTCGAGTCAATTTTTGCAAAATTTTAGCCGAAATCGTTTACTAAACATCACGGTTTTTGGCTAAAAACGCGTTCCAGGGTCCCAGCTCATTTTTGCATGATATTTAGCGATAGGACTCCTTTAAATATCTGAATTCATCTAACCAAATCTCAGTCACATATGATTTAAGGATTTGTTTTTACGAGCATCTGAATCATGTTTCAATTTAATTAAAAATTAATTCAGAAAAAAGAGGAAAAACGATATTAGAATCGTGAAAAAGCCCTTAAATCTTTTTGGTATTGGATTATATATATATTTTTTAGTATTATGACCTAAAATTAAGGAAAAATCTTTCGAACAATTTTTGTAAAATTTTAGCCAAAATCATGTATTACCGTGACAGTTTTACTGTTGATTTAGAAACCTTACTGTTACAGAAGTGTCAGTTCTTACTTCTTAGAGAAGTTGCCTTCAGAAATAGATCTTCTAGGCAACTTTGATACCAGTGGTGCAGATTCACTGAAAATAATGCCTTCTGGAATTGGTAGATTGACCAATCTTCAAAGGCTTTCTAATTTTATTTTGGCTGGCTCCAGTTACAAGATTTGAAGAAGAGGTATTGAACATACTTGAACCTCATAGAAAGCTTAAGACACTCAGCATCAAAAATTAAGGTGGTGCAAAATTTTCAAATTTTGCATGAGTTAGAAATAGATGGGTGTGCTGTGTTGTGCAGAGTTGGTGCTTAGAGAGATTATGCAGACTTTCCATCATTGAATAAAGTCTCTCTTCCAAGTATTTCAAAGTTTTGTATCTCAACAGAGAGGCTGATATCGAGAATGGAAAGCCTGCATATGCCTCCAAAAGGGATTAGACTATTATATGATATATGATATGATCAATAAAATACTCTTCAAGCCAAATAATGCTATTGACAAGATAGAACTTTTTTTCTTATCCAACTAGAACAAAAAAAAGACCTTTTTGGCATATTCTATTTAATTTGGACCATAACATCAATGCATTAGCGACCCAATACCAGCAGAAAAGCTTCCATCATTCCTCTATCCCCTGCCTATGCACTATTCATCAAGGTAAGACTTTCCTCAACCTACTATGGAAAATAGGGAAGGTTTTGATCCAGAAAACCTTGTTTCTGTGAGTTCATGCAACACTCAACATTGTTTCTAGAATTCAAAAATCAAGTCTATCTTCCCATGAAAATTAGGACTACTTTGATTGATACAAAATGGCTACTCTGTCACAGAAAAACAGAGCTCCTATCTTCATTAACAGAAATAGCACTGTGAGTTAATTAACAAAAATAGCATATGGCTTCCAGCTGCCATACCTCTTCGCCACCTTTAAGCCCAACAGGCAGACCACGCATTCCGAAGCTTCTTCTGCAGTTGCAAACTTTACACTCTCCAGCAACCCTTGTCAGCACTTGAACAACAAAGCTGAATAAGGGTTGAAGTCTAACCTTGCTGAAGAACCCTTTTCTGTAAGAGGGCTGGTGGACCTTGGAGAATTTAACCAGGGATAATTTGCACAGCTTTCCACCATGACGAAAGGTGAAAACTATGATAGCAATGGCTTTGGTTCCGATGATTATATCAGAGCTAGGGAAATGGGTTGTACCAAGTCAAACAGAGAGATATCAGTAGGCAGCAGGCATATATTTCACACTGCTATGTTAACTACCAAAAGTAGTGCAAAACAACAGCAAATTTGGTTTTACATGGAACAACCAGAAAGAGTAAAGGCCTAATATCTAACTGTCACATTACACAAGTTGATGGAAACAAAGGCATCGATATTGAAATACTAATTCGTACATTGTAAGAGACAAGGCATTAAGGACATCTTTTGAGCCCTTCAATGGTGCATGTCGATAAACTGGTAAATATCTTATGTCTTTGTTTCTCCAACAGAAGGCACTCTCTGCATGGCATGCAAGACCTTCCAAGTTAAAAAGATGATATGGAAATATCTTTAGTTTGCAACTAAAGAGTTAGCATTTCACCTCCTAAATTGGATTTCAGAATAATCAATCTCAGCAACCACAACAGTCTCTTCATGTTTTGAAGTTGCAATTATCTCTCACCAAACTGATCAACCGACATGAGGAATGAAAAATCAATCCAGTAATTGCTATTGGATGAAACAAATGAGCCATTACCAATTTAACAAACTTTCTCACACCGGTGACAAGAGTAGAATTGTCCCCACATTGTATAGCTACCAACAGAATCTTGCGAAGGTGAACATGTAGCAACAAACAGCCACCATCGTAGCAGAATAAAACTTATAAAACAGCTTTAGTCATGGTAAGGCAGAGTTTTACAGATGATGATTCCTGTCAGCTGCCCTGTTTTTTATTTTTTTCAAAGAAGTAGATAGAAATTGTCAAATGATGTCAGCACATTTGTCACAGTATGCCTTGTTTACTTTTTATTTCAAATAATCATCTGTAAATTCTCAGTGGAAGTTGCTATCAGCATTAATTCTTACCTTGCCCGCTGCACAAGTTCCCATAGCAATTCACCAGTACTCATGTTGAATCCCCCAGGATAGCATATCAGATGTGCACCTAAATTTATAGCAACTACCCATTCTGTAAATTATGATTACACTAAGAAAACTTCATGATATGAATGTTTCGCAGCAGTAACACAGTAAACACTTTTGCTCTATAAAGCGTAGCAAGCTCTGGAAAGCAAATATCATGACAAGTTCCTATCCGAATTCGGCCAATTTCTGCAAATAAGAGTCTTCTGTTAGTAGCTTACTGTACAAAGTCAAATGCAGACTAAAAAAACAGACATTAATTAGTATTGTACTTTTTTCTTCAACATTACTTGCTGGGATGTTGAATAACAGAAAGGAATGGTATACACCATGATGGGTTAAATGGATCAAATCTCAAGCTTCCCGCTATCTGTTTACTTTATAATTACTAGAAGCTAGAGGTAATCCAGCAATGTCAATAACTTAATCATAATCCAACTTCCTGCATAAATCCAACAAAAGAAACATATGGTATGCATAATCTCTAAGATCTTGATTATTGAGCGAGACTCTTTCCATGTATTCTACCCTAGAAAAATGATAAACTCGGTGACACTAAACTGTCAATACTTGAATCAATCTGATTCATTGCAATTTTTCTTCCCCCAAGCATATTATTGCATAATATAGTAATTTCCCAAAGAAGTATGAACGTTGCAAAAACTCCATCCCAGAGGCCCTCAAAGACTATTGACTCAAATCCATTTTTTTA
The DNA here is from genome assembly GCA_001974825.2 of Corchorus olitorius. Lineage (NCBI taxonomy): Eukaryota > Viridiplantae > Streptophyta > Magnoliopsida > Malvales > Malvaceae > Corchorus > Corchorus olitorius. The sequence goes on from AWUE01014253.1 coordinate 4,619, forward strand.
AATACGGTCAATAGATAGATTTTGAAGAGCTAACTAACCTGTGGCCACGATTGTAGGTTCATCTCCAGCAACAAAAAAGTCTGATTCCTTGAATATCGATATCAAAAAAATGAATCTGAAAAAAGAGGACAGTTATAGGTTTCTCTGTCTTAAGCATTTCATTACATATTTCTTGTGATAGCCTACTAGGCTTAACATACCTTTCTATTTTTAGCCTTCAGCTTTCCATCTGGTCCAAAGACACAGCAAAGTGCTGGCCATTGCATTTCTGGAATAGATCCACCGAAAATTGTGTGATTTTACAGCAAGAAGCAACTTCTTGTAACATTGAAAAGGACGGCGACAAATCTCCATTACCAAAATCCTCAGAATACTTAACAAAGTTATCAGCAGAGTAAGGGCAGTTCCACATTTCCCATCAGAAACAAGTACCAGCTTTAATATTCAACTTACTCTCCTACAAATAACACAACCTTGAACAAATCAAACTCACATGTAAAACAACAAGCCTTGCACCTTGCTCAGCAGCAACTTTTATCAGATTGTGGGCATGGAATTAAATTCTGATTCTTGTATGAAATAACTGACAACTGGCAAAGCCCAATTTCAAATTTGCTTCCAAGAAAACCAGAAACGCAACTTCAAAATAGTCAAATAGCTAGAGCTAACCATCTTGTACTATGAACATTCCAGCTATGGGTAGTAATGTTAAAAAAAGGGGATATTACACCTTCTGCCCAAAAAAAGAAGAATTGGGAGGGGGGGGGGGGTGGTGCGGTGTTAGAATTTACTATTCTAGTGACATGGAATTATAGGCATCTATAAAACCTCGATGTTCTACTTACTGAAATGCTTGCTAAAAGTAATTGCAGAGGAAAAGAAATAAAAGAAACGTGTCTTCGCAGATAAGTGCCCAGTTTCTGTATTGATTCAATGAACAGTGAACAGCCCACTTTTGCCTGATAAATTTGCTCCCCTGCGGTAAAACCAGCTCATGCTTATCATTAAAGCATTCCAAGATTCTTTTTCTGGTACAAATCGAATAGCTGAAAAGAATGAAGGAAATGTAACAATGCCTTGTTTTTTCATTATATTATTCAGACAAGAAAAGAAGCAATTAAGCAAATTCCACTCTCTGCTAGGTTGAAATAATACGTAGGTTGATATGATCATTTGGTCTCCTCGAAGATAAGTGCGCAGTTTCTGTATTGATTCAATGAACAGTGAACAGCCCACTCTTGCCTGATACATTTGCTCCCCTGCAGTAAAAACAGCTCATGCTCATTATTAAAGCATTCCAAGATTCTTTTTCTGGTACAAATAGAATAGCTCAAAAGAATGAAGAAATTATAACAATGCCTTGTTTTTTCATTATATTATTCAGACAAGAAAAGAAGCTATTAAGCAAGTTCCACTCTCTGCTAGGTTGAGATAACATATGATCAAAGATCAATCCAAGAAACTACGTTCAGGGGAAAATAATAAAATAAAACCAAACGAAGACATAGCTGCCATTATATGGGTGTCCAGCGAATATTTAACTGTCACAAAACAACTTTGAATATAGATCTTGAATTCCAAATGGTGGCATATCAGAAGAAATGGTAAAATCAAACCAAAAGTTCCTCCACTGAATTGTATTACAGAATCCAACTTTTACTCAGAGGCACCATTATACCTTGATGTATAATAGGAATGCCACTGTTGTGCCTTTTAGCATTCAATTGCCATGTATCAAAGTATCTCATTTTAACTCAAGTCATAGGAAAATTAATTAGGACAAACCAAAAGAAGACACAGCTGCCATTATATAGGTGTCCGGTGAATACTAACAGCCACAAAACAACTCAGAATATAAACTTTGATTGCTAATGGTTGTATCAAATGCACCATTATACCTTGGTGTATAATCAGAATGCAACTTTTGTGCCATTTAGCATTCAATGAGAATGTCATGCACCAAAGTATCTTATTTGAACTTGTATCATTAGTAGAATAATAGAACAAAACCAAGAAAAAAATGAATAGCTCCCATTTCATGGGTGTCCAATGAAATTAAACAGTTTCAAAACAACTTTGAATATTAAACTTGAATAACAAATGGTGGTGTATCATAAGATATGGAGTGGAGAAGGGGGCATAAGCCTTATGATGGTCCATATTTCATTGCACAATATAAGTGCAGGTATTAAAGTATATTACCTGAATTGTCACCACTATACCTTTATGTATGGTAGGAATGCCACCACCAACAAAAATTCTTACCAACCTTTATTCAATGCACCATTATACCTTGATGTATAATAGGAATGCCATCCCTTTTATTGCAAAATAGAAATTCTCATCACCAGCTTTTATTCAGATGCACCATTATACCTTGATGTATAATAGGAATGCCATCCCTTTTATCGCAAAATAGAAATTCCGTCACCAACTTTTATTCGATGCACCATTATACCTTGATGTATAATAGGAATGCCACTGTTGTGCCTTTTACCATCCAAAAAGAATGCCATGTACCAAAATTCTTACTTGAACATGCATCATTCCAAAATAGATAGAACAAAACCAAAACAAGATGCCATTTCATGGCTGTAACAAAGTATCTTACTTGAACTTGCATCATTATAATATACCGTCTAAAGGAAAGAGCAATCGATCATAACTCGAAAAAAACCATTCTAAGAAAAAATCAAGTAACCCAGATTGAATAAATTCTACTTATTTTTGGGACATACATAAATTTTGCTTTCTCAAATATGGGTACATCCTCCAACCACAATTCCTTAACCGAACCCATAAAACAATTTCATTCTATTTCTTGATTAAAACAAGTAATTCAAATTGGCAAAATTGTACCATGTACAAAATATAATAGAATCCGACTCCTGGGCATGTTTTTCAAATTTATTTTGCACCATTGTGACTTTAATACACAATAGGAATGCCAAATAAAACACTTTACATATTTTTTTGCACCATTACGCCTGTTCCAATATAACAAGAATGCACCGAAAGGCCCAATCGGCACCATTATACCTTCATGTATAATAGGAGTGCCAACACTAAAAAATAATATTAATTTGGATCGTATACTCCACCGGCAAAAATCATAGGGTTTGAAATTTCAGAAAAACTTTGTCAAAACCAAATTGCAAAAGTTTATTCAAGATTTTTAAAGATCAGAGAAAAGCAAAACGCGAATCCCAAATTATTCTGAAAAATCAAAAATTGGTAAAGGAAATAGAAAGCACAGGCAATTTAGAAATACCTTAAAAGGCAGCAGAAACCGAAAGCCCCATGGCGATCGACAGAGCAAAATTATTCAAAATCCCGCGCTCTTGCCCTCTTTTTTCTTTTCTTCCAACTTAACGGAAGAAATTTGGTCCTTTCTTGATGCCAAAAAAAAATAATAATAATAACGGAAGAAATATGGAAGACTACTTATTTATAGTTTGAAATTAGAAAGTAAAAAGGCAGTTTACATCGCGTCGTCATAACGCGAGGAGCGTTTATCGCTAACGGCTCTATTTTATTAATTGGGCCAGGCCTAATTCTGGTGTTTATATTTTGTAACTGTTTCCGCCTCTTCCTGGACTAGGTATGAATTTATATTACTCCAAATCGGGCCAGGCCTAATTCTGGTGTTTATAAGAATAGGTCTATCAGCCCAAATCGGGCCCATTCTTATTTGCTAATTTTGTTTTGAAATATCCTTTGTAGTATATATTAAATAAAAAAATTATTTAATTTAATTTTATAAAGACAGAAAAAGATTTTGGAATACAATAATTCTGCTGAAGAATTAAATAATCTAATCAAATTTCAAAATAGTAAAAAGAAAAGATAGAATTTAAATAATGTTTGGAATTGAATTTTTTTAAATAATGTTTAGATATATAGATTTGTGCTCCAAATCTTCAATCTTTCAAGTTGATTAGTTGGTCGCCATTTGAACATGTTCTTTCTAAACATATCTTCACTAGCTAATGCTTACGTTAATGTTAAGCAATTTGGAATTTGGTTTGGAGAGGTTCGAATTGCTCACTGCACACTTATAATTTCTTGTAAGGAATTGGCCAATTGGGCAAGTAATCAAATATCTTACACTATCACATAACACAACACTCTTCATGTTTATATATATACACTCTTCATGTTTATCAACAATCAAATATCTTACACTATCGCTCCCCACCCCTCTTCTCTCTCAGCTTTCTCCTTTCATAATTTTGTTTCCTCCTCCTCCTCCTCCTGACTCTTTTGTCAAGGGGAGGAGGAGCCTGATCTTTTTTACTTTTCTTTTAGAATAAAGTCCCCAGATCTATTGATCTGTCGGGTTTTAGTCAGTTTGTTGAGTCAGTTTTTTCGAGTCAGTTAGTGTTAACTCTGAGTCTGGCTTTTGTCCAGTTTTTAGTTTGCAATAGATTAAAAACAGTTTGCTTTGTCGGAATGGTTTTTCTTTCTGATCAAAGGGTGGGTGTTGATGATCCTCGAATCAGCCACTTTGTTTTCGCTGTTGAAAGCTTTTTCTTGGGAGATTCACTGAGAAGCAAAAGCGATCGAGTGGTGGACATGCGAAAGATTTATGAAGAAGGTTCGAGACTCAATATAATCATCAAGACGACTCATCTGATCACGGAGAAAGACCTAGATCTAGATCTAAGACATGAGCATTCTTCTCAATTTATTGTAATTATCAGTATTATCTTTGTAATTTCATTTTCATAAATGAAAGTTACAATTTTTCTTCAAAAAAAAAATATATATATACACTAAGTTGTCAATTTCAATTACAATCTTTCATTTACATGAATGCTTTTAGAAGATTAAATGCGGTGACTGTCAATCTTTGACCAATAATAATACGATCTTCTTACCTTAATTTGCTAAAGTTCATATCATTAATACTATTAATTTTCTTAATAATAAATATAGGCATGTATGGGAATTGGGATTTCCAGCCTCATCAATTTGACACAAAAGCTCATTCATAGACATTAATACAACACCGACAGATTCATCAAAAGGAACTAAATTCAAATTTATTGAATGGTTAATGAATTTGAACCCAAATGTTTATATTGAGCAAGGATAATTCTTTTTGACCCTCCAACTTGGCCTTCCTAATAATTAAGAAAATAAATTAAATCCAGGTTTAGTCCCCCTTAATAATTAATGTAATAAATTAAATTCAGGTTTAGCCCCTAGTTATAAATATGGAGAGTTTGCAGGGTAAATCCCTTGATTTTAGGTTATTATTGAATAGGCTTTTAGAAATTATAGTAAGCTATCTAATGACACGTCAGGAAGGTCAAGTGGAGAGACAAATTGGAGGGTCAAGTAGCAATACTCATTGAGCAATGCCAAGAAGAAAAAACGTATCTATTTAGTGACAAAGACATGAAATTGGTAGTAATAATTTCCACGATGAACGATTTATAAAAACAAAATTTCACAATTTGGGCTGAAGAACCTGCTTAGGTCCAGTTCTATTGACAATTTCCTTTCTGGATCACTTGCTAGATTGCTTGAGCAATAGATAGTAAAGTGCTCCAAAACATCAGCATTCTGCAGTATATATCTCAAAAGCGCAACCTCTTGTTCACTTCCTTGAAAATGTGAGATGCTAAAAGTTTTCAGGGAACATTTCGAGCGGAGCGGTATATAGCACACTTCAATAGAAAATGATCATCATCCGCAGGGATGATAAATGTGAAGTTCCTAACAATACTAGAAAAATCAACTACTATCTCACAAAATCATAGTAATAAAAGTGGTAAATATTGAAGATTTGAACACCAAGGCAACTATACCTTATGCAATTCAAGTGATTGTAGATTAGGTGGCTTTTGAAGAATGTCCATCATACAGGTATTATGCTGCCTGAGTATTTACAAAAATCTTCATTACTAATTCTCAAATGGGTTAAATTGTAGAATTCTGGAAGATGATCCACGTTAAAGTTATCAACAGAGGACATGACCAATGAGGCACTTTAAGACGAAATTTTGGAATTCGTCCATTATCAGCAAATATTTTGAACCTCTCTTTGAATCGAATCAAGGGGAATAATGGGAAGCAAAAGGCGTTCCGCTTCCTCATAATCAAAATCGAAATCAACACTGAAAAAATTAGCCCATAACTAATTTCCACCTAGTTGATAATGGAGAAGTTATTACAATATCCGCATACGGAAGATACGAAAGGATATGGAGGAGAATTTCATCAGGTTATTGGCTGATTCTATCGTCAAAATAATAATCAACCTTAAACTTTTAATTTGTAACTTTCAACCCTAAACTATCAAAATTGAGACAATTTCTCCCTTAACATTTAATTTGGAACTTTCACCCATAAACTAACAAAATAGGGATTTGTGCAAAAAAAAAATTTATCAAAATAAGGATAATTTTCCCCCGGCCATTAACGTTTCCGTTAAGTTGATTTTTTAGGACCCACGTCAACATTTTTGGACCATTTGGGAAGGGAGAAATTGTCTTGATTTTGATAGTTTAAGGGTGAAATTTCCAAATTAAACGTTCAGGGGAAAATGTCCCTTTTATGAAAGTTAAGGGGGGTAAATGGGCATTAAGCCCTTTTTAAACAAGGGGTGAGAGTTTCCTTTTCCGACTTTTTTTTGGGCTTTTGATATATTAGCCCAATTATATTAAATTTGACCTAAACCAACATTTTTCGATTGTTAATTAGGTCAACGCAGCAAAAAAAAAGTTTCAGTGAGAGGTTGCAATTTGCAAAGACATTCAATCACAGATAAACCATTATTCTCTTCCGAGGTTAGTCTAAAGTTTAAGCTCTTAACACTATGATGTTAATTGTTCATGATATTAATGTTGTTTTTGCATTCTCATAGCTAAGTTTTTCCCACTGTTTTAGCATAGAATTTGGGTTTAATCTTGTCCGTCTTTGGTTGGAACTTGGAATTTAGGTAGGTGACTCGTTTACTTTAAATTTGATTTTTTAAAATTCTTTTACAGGGAGATGAATTTTGTTACTCATGGAAAATCTAAATCGAAAATCCTAAAACAGGATGATTATTATTTCGATGATAGAATCAGTGAATTGCCCGATGAAATTCTCTTCCATATCCTTTCGTATCTTCCGTATAAGAATATTGTAATTACTTCTCCATTATCAACTAGGTGGAAATCGTTATGGACTAACTTTTTCAGTGTTGATTTCGATTTTGATTATTCGGAAAGGGAACCTCGGAAGCGTCCCATTATTCCTGCCGATTCGATTCAAGGGGAGGTTCAAAAAGTTCCTCATAATGGACGAATACGGAAATTTGGTCTAAAAATACCTTCTTTGGGTTCCACAATTATAATTTCCGAATGGAAGGCAATGATATTGTCTTTATTATCCGAAGTATTGAGGTATAAAGTCGAAGAGCTTGACTGTTCCCTCCCATGTAATTGGAGATACATGAAAATGATGCCATTGCCCGATAGCCTTTTTACTTCGGACTCACTCACTTCATTGAAGTTAGATATGAATGCACGGTTAAATTTCCCTATTTCCACATGCTTCCCAAGGCTCAAAACCTTACATCTTAGAGAAGTCAAATTTCAAGGAAAGCACCACCCAGAGAATTTTTTTTCGGCTTGTCTTGTCCTTGAAGAGTTGGTTTTACAATATTGTACTTGGAATTACAGTAAGGGGGTTACTCTATCCAATGCCACTCTGAAGAAATTAATTGTTTTCATTTATAACAATTATCTCTTACTAGAGATTTATAGTTCAAATCTTCAATCACTTACCTTGTCTTGTTCGGACTTTGATGTTAAGCTATGTAACCCATCTTCATTGGTTGAAGCTGATATCACCATCAATCCTGGGATGTATGGGGAACAAATTTGTCTTCCTCATCGCGTACTTAAGTTACTTGAAAGAATTCGTCATGTCAAATCTCTTAAACTATCAACTTATACGCTCAAGGTATGCCAAGTTTGTTATTAATTTGCTATATTTTACATACTTTTTTATTGTGATGATAACATAATTCTTGATTTATTCCTAGACCATCTCCTCTCCGGAGAACTTTACCGTGGATAATCTTCCAGAATTCTTCAATTTGACCCATTTGAGAGTTGGCAATGAATATTTCAATAGATGTGAAGGCAACATGATACCTATATTGATGGACATTCTTCAAAAGTCGCCTAATCTACAATCACTTGAATTGTATAAGGTATAGTTGCCTTAGTGTTCAATTAATCTTCAATATTTACCACTTATATATACTTTGATTTTGGTAGGGACTTCGCCTCTCTATAATTGCCCCTCTGGATGATGGTTTTCTTTTGAAGAATGATGTACCAATCTGCTTGAAATGTTCTCTCAAAACTTTTAGCATCTCAGAGTTTGAAGGAAGTGAACAAGAGGTTCGTTTGTTGAGATATGTACTGCAAAATGCTGATGCTTTGGAACACTTTACTGTCCATTGGTCAAGCAATCTAGCAAGGGAGTCGGAAAGGAAAATGTCAATAGAACAGGACATAAGCAGGTTCCTCAACCCAAATTGTGAAAATCTGTTTTTATAAACAATTCCTCTTGGATTTTACTATCAAATTTATGATTTCTTTGTCACTTTATAGATACATTTTTTTTTTCTTCTGGCTTAGCTCAGTATGAACATTAATTTGATTTCAAATTCATTAATCATTCAATAAAGTTTGATGTTGTTGCTTTTGATAAAATTGTTGGTTTTGTATTATAGTGGACAATCCGAATCAAAAATCCTGAAACAGGATGATGATTATTATTTTGATGATAGAATCAGTGAATTGCCTAATGAAATTCTCCTCCATATCCTTTCGTATCTTATGTATAAGGATATTGTAATAACTTCGTCGTTTTCAACTAGATGGAAATCGTTATGGGCTAACTTTTTCAGTGTTGATTTCGATTTTTTTTTTTTACATAAGATGCCGACAAGGTCAGCTAAGTTCTCCGAACAGCAACGCCACTAGCATTCTGTTCCAACAGTGGAAGCAACTCCGTAGGGGGCTCGAGAAAGATCTTGCAGCCATGAGATAAGTCTTGGCCCAAATTTGCCATAAAGTCAGCACAACGATTACCCTCTCGAAAGACATGAGTAACATCTCGGATCCAATCACCTCTGATCAGTGATAAAGCTTCCTGAACCAGAATGGAATTCTGATGAATAGCAGCAATGTCCTGTTTTTCTCATTTGATTATGAGAAAGCAGAACTACGAGGGCTTCCCATTATTCCATGTGATTCGATTCAAGGGGAGGTTCAAAATATTCCTCATAATGGACGAATACGAAAATTTCGTCTTAAAATACCTTCTTTGGGTTCCACAATTATAATTTCCGAATGGAAGGCAATGATATTGTCATTATTATCCGAAGTATTGAGGTATAAAGTTGAAGAGCTTGACTGTTTCCTCCCATCTAAGTGGAAATACATGAAAAAGATGCCATTGCCGGATAGCCTTTTTACTTCCGATTCACTCGCTTTTTTGAAGTTAGATTTGAATCATGGCCTGTTATTCCTCATGCTTCCCAAGGCTCAAAACCTTACATCTTATATCTATCAAATTTCAAGGAAAGCACTATCCAAACCAATTGGAATTTCAGTAAGGGGATTACTATATCCAATGCCATTCTGAAGAAATTAATTGTTTTCGTTTATAATGATGATCTTATACTAAAGATTTATAGTTTAAATCTTCAATCACTTACCTTGTCTTGTTCGAACTTGTATATTAAGTTGTGTAACCCACCTCCATTGGTTGAAGCTGATATCTCCATCAATAGGAGGAATGGGGAACAAATTTGTCCTCCTCATCGCGTACGTCAGTTACTCGAGAGAATTCGCCATGTTAAATCTCTTAAGCTATCAACTAATACACTCAAGGTATGTCAAGTTTGTTGTTTGCTATATTTTACATGGTTTTTGTTTTTTTTTTCTTGTGATAACATAATTCTTGATTTGCTCCTAGACCTTCTCCGATCCTTAGCCAAGAAATATACCGTGGATAATCTTCCGGAATTTTTCAATTTGACCCATTTGAGAGTTGGTAATGAATATTTCATTAGATACGAAGGCAACATGATACCTGTGCTGATGGACATCCTTCAAAAGTCGCCTAATCTACGATCACTTGAATTGCATAAGATATAGTTGCCTTAATTAGTGTTCAAATCTTCAATATTTACCACTAATTACATTACTTTGATTTTGTGAGATAGTAGTTGCTTTTTCTGGTATTGTTAGGGAATTCACATCACTATTCCCCCTGAGGATGATGGTTTTCTTTTGAAGAATGTTGTACCGCTTTGCTTCAAATGTTCTCTCAAAACTTTTAGCATCTCGGAGTTTGAAGGAAGTGAAGAAGAGGTTCGTTTGTTGAGATATGTACTGCAGAATGCCGATGTTTTGGAACACTTTACAGTCCATTGCTCAAGCAATCTAGCAAGAAAGCCAATAAGGAAAATGTCAATAGAAGAGGACTTAAGCAGGTTCTTCAACCCAAATTGTGAAAATCTATTTTTATAAACCATTCCTGTTGGAAATTACTACCAAATTTATGATTTCTTTGTCACTTTATAGATACATTTTTTCTTCTGGCTTAGCTCAATATAAACATTTGGGTCCAAATTCATTAACCATTCAATAAAGTTTGATTTCGTTGCTTTTGATGAAATTGTTATTAGTGTTATAATAATGTCTATATGAATAAGCTTTTTGGGTTAAATTGATCATAGTATTATTAATATTGAATGAGAAATAAAGAAAGGACAAATTAAATTTGAAAACAATTTTCAGGCCACAAAAATTGAATTTGATAATCATTCTCACTTTTCTACAGGCTAACAAAGGAGTTACTAAAAATGTTGGTTGTTATTATTTAGATTAATTTTAAGATAATTGGGCTAATATATCAAAGAGCCCAAAGAAACTCTTACCCCTTGTTTAAATAATCGGCCCTGTATTTCATCCAGATTCCAATATATATATTTCTTTTTTTGCTACTTACCAATATATATATATTTCATCTTTGCTCAAAAAAATATATATATTTCATCTTAGGATAAATTAAGTTTCGATAATCAATTTACTTAAAATTCAAAAGCCCACAAAACAAGGGTACTCGATTCTTAATTAGGTCAACCCACAAAAAATTTTCAGTGAGAGGTTGCAAAGGACATTCAATCAAACAATAATTCTCATCCGAGGTCAGTTTTTAAGCTCTTAATACTATGATGCTAATTCAATTATATTTGCTGTTCTTTCATGTATGTATGAATCTTAAACTATTTTTGTATTTGGTAGGACAAAATGTATGGCTTCAATCAAGTAATTCAGGGTCTGAAGGCATGGCAATTGATGATATTATTAGTCAATTGCCAGATGAAATCCTCAAGCATATTCTCTCCTTCCTTCCTAGGAGAGACATTGTGAGAACTTCTGTGTTGTCGACAAGATGGAAATTCTTATGGACTTGGTTTTCAGTCATTGATTTTGATAGTGGAAAGTTGGAATGGCATGATGATTATGAATTACCTCATAAATTTTTTAAGAAGCTGGAGGATTCTTCTACTTTGCGGGTACGAAAATTTGATATTTGGTTGCATGAGCCACCTATTCCCATCACCAACTTATTCTGGCTAGATCAACTGGCGAAGCATAAAGTTGAAGAGGTTAATCTTCGTTTTTTTAATAATCTAGAAGCCTTTTCAATGCCCCCAAGCTTTTTTACTTGTGATTCATTGACTTCATTGAACTTGCAAATTTCTTACACACTTCAAATCCCGGAATCAGTATGTTTCCCTAGACTTAAGACCTTAAATTTGCGAGACATCAAATTTCAGAATGGGGAGTCTACCCAAAGGTTGTTTGGTGGGTGTCTAGTTCTTGAAGAATTGATTTTATGTAATTGTGAGTGGACCAACATCAACAATCTTACCCTTTATTTCCCCACTCTAAAGTCATTTCGTTTTAACGATTTTACTTTAGATGAGAGCAAGATAGAGATTTATGCACCCAATCTTTCATTTGCTAAATGCAACATTGATTTGAGATTTGATTTTTCTCTTTTCACCCTATCTTCACTAAACAATGCAAGAATTACTGTTAGCTACTTCAACATTAGCCCTCCAATTATTGCTTATCGTACCCTGAAACTACTTGCTGGAATTCATGGTGTCGAATCCCTAAAACTAACCGATGATGTCCTCGAGGTATGCCAAATTTTCCAATCTTTCCTCCATCTTTTATATCAAGTATATGGATAATTATTTGATACACCATCAGTAGAGTTTAGCAGACTACACATGCGGGGTTAAGGGTTGACATGTGTCCTTTAGGAATAGTTTTGAATTTTAAAAACAAAACTAATTCAGAAAATAGACATATGTCAACTCCTCAACCCGCTTGTGGAGTCCAAAATTTATATGTCAGTGTATCAAATAATTATCCTTATAAGTATATATAGTGTTTTCTATGGAAGGCTAACAATATTGCAACATATATATGAATTTTTGTCAAGGGCATCTCAACTGCAGAAAACCTTCTTGGGCGTCTTCCTATCTTCTACAATTTGAAGCATTTGATGGTGACCTATCTATCTAGTTCCGCCCACCATGCCTTAATCTTCATTCTTCACAAGTCACCCAATCTACATTCTCTCGATATTAAGGTATATATAGATATTCAATGTTCAGCTATTTGTGTTGTTCATTCATTTCTAACCTATGATTTTTTACTCTATAACAAATTTTGGTTCTTGGGTTTTTTTTTTTTTTCAGAGAATTCACTCAAATGCTGATAATATTGTGCTACCTAGGCTGAAGCTGTCCCTTAAAACTTGTAGCTTCTTGAATTTACCTGAAAGAGTACATCAGAATAACTTCCTTAGATATATACTTGACAATGCTTCACAGTTGGAGACAATGTCAATGTTTGGATCAAAAAGTACTCTATCCAGGTGGTCACGACAGCTCCTTAAAGGTTCAACCAAATATCGGTCTCTGTTAGAATGCAACCCTTCTGATCCTGATGAAGCGTTAGTAGTTATTTATTACTATTATTCAGGAAAAGCAACAATCTGGAGGAGTCTGAGCCAGTTGTTCCATCGAGTTCATTGACTCAGAAATTAGCTTTAAAATGACATCAAAAATTTGCGTTTTTTGTTTCTCTTGAACATGGCTATGTAATAAAGAGGGGAAATCAATTAACAACAGGATAGGGGAAAGGACAAACCCTGTCTTGGCGAAACTTCTCTATATGATCTGGACTCAAGTTCGTAGCATTGTCAAGCAATTCATTTGACACAGCAATTAACATATCCTTCTTTTCCTGCAAATGACTTGCAGCTTCTGATCGCATAGTCCTAGCTGCATTGATTTCCAGAATCCGGAAGCTGAACTTGGAGAAACTTGAGATGGCATGTACATCAAAAACAATAGGAGTATTTAATATTGACTTGCAGCTTCTGATCGCATAGTCCTAGCTGCATTGATTTCCAGAATCCGGAAGCTGAACTTGGAGAAACTTGAGATGGCATGTACATAAAAAACAATAGGAGTATTTAAGATTTATTGGATTCTTTTTGGGAAGCCTTGAATTGAACATAGCTATGAATTTCAGCTTAATTATATTTGAAGCATACAGATAATTTCATTTTTCTGGTTTGTAAGAGAAATAATCTGAAGCATAATATATTATATATGTAATGATCTAAAGTAAAGTTTCACCAATTCCAAAACTTCATGCATTAAGGTTATATAGTCCAAAATCAATAATGCTCAATGGACATTTAGCTCTAAAACTTGTAATAAATGAACAAATTAACCATTGAACTTCTAAAAATTTTAGCCATTTTTGGACGAAAATTGGTATGACTCTGTTAATAATTGGATGGAATTTAATCAATTGTACCAATTTCTGTCCAAAGGGTTGATTTGTCCTTTTTTACAAATTTAGCTGTGCAATTAACAATTTTAAAAGTTCAAGGGCTAATGTCCATTTCTTGCCAGTACAGAGGCCAAATTGTCTAATAAGCCATAAAGAGAAGGAGAGCGGAGGAAAAGACCAAAACGACCATAGAAATATTAGATTTCGGATTACTCACTCCCTTTGAAAATATTAGTATTTGACTTGGTATACAATTCTAGTGAGATCAATAGTAGTTTATATAAAATCGCTGAATTTCTTCACGATTTTTAACTTGTAATCAGCCAAAAATGTCTGGAAGAGATAGGTTAAGTAGTTTGGGCGATGATATTCTTATCCGCATTCTTTCTTTACTTCCATCATCCCATGATTCAATAAGAACAAGCTGTTTATCTTCAAGGTTTAGACACCTTTGGAAATCAGTCCCCATTCTTGATTGCAGAGACAATCTATGTCGTGCAAATACCTTTGAAAATTTTATGAACAATGCCTTACTTCATCATGAACTAAGGATTTGGAAATTTCGTCTTAGGGTCTATGACCGTACATATTATATCAGAAATTCAATTTCTAGTTGGATTCAGCGTTCTGCAATTGCGAGTTCAGTTCATCTTGAAGACTTTGATGTTCATTTACCTTACGATATTGGAACATATAGATATGTTAATTTACCTAGTGCAATCTTTTCGTGTCGAAGACTGAAAATTCTAAGATTGAGTGGTGGTGTCAGAATCGATGACATTCCTTGTGGTGTCGTTTTCCCATGTCTCAAGACTCTCGAGCTTGTAACAGTTTCTTTTGTTCGTAACCCTAATTTGAACAATCTGCTCCCTTCTGCTGTCTGCCCCATGCTTGAAACTTTTCATTTAGAAAATTGCAGCATAGGAGTTATTGAAGAAATTGGAGATGATTATATATACTACAATATTGTATTTTTGATTAAATACATTAGAGGGACTATGGGAGAAATTAGTGATTATTGTTCAAGTAACCAATTGTCGACCGTCAATTCAGCACCAAATATGGATCCAACCTTCATGTTTCTGAAGAAGGTTGAGCAGCTGGAGATTTGTCCTGCAGATGATGTGAGTTCCCTTTTTCTGAGAAATTATTAGGTGAAACAGGTCCAACACGGTCCCGACCAATAAAATTTTGACAAATCAGATTCTTTTGCTACAATTTCTAAAACCGTAGCCAATTAATATCCTAAATAGGGACTTACCCTGTAAATCTCATCTTGTGAAACTAGGGGCGTGCTAAATTCGTGCCTAAATTTTAGGAAGAAATCGTCAAAATCTTATTGGTCGGGACCACGAATGACGTGGTGGACCCGATCCATCTAATAATTTCTCCCTTTCTCTTGATCTTTTTTCCTTTCTTAAGGATTTGTTCATTAATTATTTTTGGTTTCAATGACCTGAATCTTTTCAATTTCCATGATTTATGTTACAGTTTTTGGAGTTTATCGGCGAAAAGTATAATCAACCTGTTTTCAATAATTTGACAAATCTTGTGATAAGAAAATGTGGTGATTTCCACCCTGCATTTTTTATGAAACATTCACCTAATCTAACTTCCTTGATTGTGGAGGATGTAAGTATTATATATTGAATGTTAGTAGATTATTTTGACTTTGTATTTTAATTTTGATATTTTCTAATGATTCCTTATAATTATATATTCTCTATTTCTCTTATGATTATATATATATGATATTAGTTTCGGTTTCATTGGACGAAGTGGATTATGTCACCAAAAGCTACTCCTTCATTGTTGTGGAATCTTGAGACAATTGAAATAATTAACAAATCTATGACAAAGGACGACGTTAGAATTGTGGAACAATTTTTGAAGAATGCATTGGTGTTGAAGAAGCTGGTTTTACGTGTTCAGGAAGGTTTAACAGATAGAATGAAGGCAGACATTCTAAGGGAACCAAGGGCTTCAAGTCAATGTGACATAGAATTTCATCCCTACAAATCTCTGGGTCAAATTGTAGGAATTGAATGAGATTTAGTTATTTACATCAAAACTATATGCATTTATTTGGCGATTCTTTTTGGACAGCCTTGAAGTGAATATCAACTTAATTATAATAGTCTACTTTAAATTGTTTTGTTTACATTTTGATTTTCAATATAATATCAACAAGAAGTGCCCAATCTCTCTTTATCATTTCCCATTGCAACTCTTTCTGCTGCTCTACTTTAAAGGTTAGTTTACAGATCCTTTTCTTATGCTCCTTTATAAGGTCTCAGTCCAATTTTTTTAGCCCATTAGTAGAGACTAGAGAGTTGGGCTATTTAAAAAGGCAAAAAAAAGGGTAATTATTTGATACACCGGCGGTGTAAATTTTGAATTTCATAAGCGGGTTGTGGAGTTTACACATGTCCATTTTTTTTAATTAATTAAGTTTTAAATATTTCAATCTAGTCCCTAGGAGACACATGTCACCCTTCAGGACCCGCATGTGTAGTCTGCTAAACTCCACTGATGGTGTATTGTATAATTTGCGTTTTTTTTTTTACACTTTTCATTTTTATTCTTTGACAAATTCAATACTAAACAAACTTTATAAATCACAATTTTTTTTTCAAAATTTCAACAATAAAAAATTGAATAGAATTTTAGAAAAGAGTTTAAATTATATCAGGATGATCCTAAAATATGAGGTTTTTAGGATCCCATCAGATAAATGACACATAATCTTTTTTCAAAAATCTTAAATGATAATCAAGTTCTATTTTGCACCACCTCTCACTAAATCCACTCTTTAACCTTTTTTCACCTCTCACCAAATCCACTCGTTAACCTTCTTTTTCTGTACTTCCCATTTTTATCCTTTGACAAATTCAATACTACTGAACAAACTAGATAAATCACCATTTTTTTTCAAAAATCTCAACAATAAAAAAATTGAATACAATTTTAAAAAATCATTTCAACAAAAATAAAATAGAAACGAAATACAATTTTAAAAATAAAATCAATAGAAATAAAAAAAAATGCTTCACGTTACCATGAAATACACAATGTTTTTTTTTAAAAAATCAATTTTAAGTAGGAAAGGAAAGTAAATCAATATATAATTAATGAGTGAATAAAGGAGATAAGATTGAGTTTAGTAAAGAATAATAGAGATTGGTTGAAATTTTGATTTGGTGAGTGAAGGCATAAATTAAAATTTGATTCTTATTAAGATATGATTATTATGTGGCATGCAATCCTGAAAAACCCTCTATTTAGAATGATCCTAATGTAATTAAACTTTCGGTTTTAACCAAAAAAACCATTCTAGGAGATCAATAGAAATAAATCTCTTCACGATTTTTAACTTGTAATCAGCAAATAATGGCCGGAAGGGATAGGTTAAGCAATTTGTCCGATGATATTCTTATCCGCATTCTTTCTTTACTTCCATCATCCCATGATTCAATAAGAACAAGTTGTTTATCTTCAAGGTTTAGACACCTATGGAAATCCGTCCCCATTCTTGATTGTAGAGACAATCTATGTCGTGAAAATACTTTTGAAGCATTCATGAACAATGTCTTGCATAATCATGAATTAAGGGTTTGGAAATTTCGTCTTAGGGTCTATGACTGCACATATAATATCAGAGATTCAGTTTCCAGTTGGATTCAGCGTTCTGCAATTGCGAGTTCAATTCATCTTGAAGACCTTCATGTTCATTTACCTTACCGGAATTTTAATTATGTTAGTTTACCTTCTGCATTTTTTTCGTGTCGAAATCTGAAAATTCTAAGATTGAGTGGTGGTGTCAGAATCGATGACATTCCTAGTGATGTCATTTTCCCATGTCTCAAGACTCTCGAGCTTGTATCAGTTGATTTTGTTCGTAACCCTAATGTCAACAATCTGCTCCCTTCTGCTGTCTGCCCCATGCTTCAAACTTTTCATTTAGAAAATTGCAGCATAGGAATTATAGAACAAAATAGACATTATGATCAATACAAATTTGTGATTCAATACATTAGAGGGACTATGGGAGAAATTAGTGATTATTGTTCAAGTGGCCAATTTTCGACCGTCAATTCAGCACCAAATATGGATCCAACCTTTATGTTTCTGAACAAGGTTGAGCAGCTGGAGATTTATCCTGCAGATGTGAGTAATTCCTTTCCTCTTGATCTTAATTAGGATTTGTTCATTAATTATTAATTTGGTTTCAATGACATGAATCTTTTTAATTTCCATTTTCCATGATGTATATATGTTGCAGTTTGTGAAGTTTATCAGCGAAAAGTATAATCAACCTGTTTTCAATAATTTGACAAATCTTGTGATTAGAAAATGTGGTGATTTCCACCCTGCATTTTTGCTGAAACATTCACCTAATCTAACTTCCTTGGTTGTGGAGGATGTAAGTGTTATTATTGAATTAGTATTTTAATTTTGATATTTTCTAATGATTCATTATAATTATTATATTCTCTTATGATTATATATATGCTATTTAGTTTCGGGTTGATCGGAATAAGTGGATTATGTCACCAAAAGCTACTTCTTCATTGTTGTGGAACGTTGAGAGAATTGAAATAATTAACAAATCTATGACAAAGGACAACGTCAGAATTGTGGAACAATTTTTGAAGAATGCATTGGTGTTGAAGAAGCTGGTTTTACGTGTTCAGAAAGGTTTAACAGATAGAATGAAGGCAGATATTCTAAGGGAACCAAGGGCTTCGACTCAATGTGACATAGAATTTCATCCTTACAAATCTTTGAAATAGGGTCATGGGATTAAAATTGGGTATTGATATTTAGTTATTTACATCAAAACTATATGTATTTACTTGGCGGTTCTTTTTGGACAGCCTTGAATTGAATTTCAGCTTAATTATAATAGTCTCTTAGATTTTTTTGTTTACATTTATCATTTCCTATTGCAACTCTTTCTGCTGCTCTACTTTAAAGGTTAGTTTACAGATCCTTTTCTTATGCTTCTTTATAAGTTCCTTTTACTAACAGAGATGCTCATAGATACAACTTGTTATTTGATAGTATTTATTTCATTGACATTCTCAGTAAAAGCAAAAGGAGAATGTTAAAGAACTGCCCTTTTCTGGTTTCTGATACTAAATGTTTAGGTCCATTTGAAACAGAGTACATTCAACTTTTTTTTTTTGTTTGGTTTTCAGGCAGTATTTGGTCATCTGCCAGAAAGGGTGCCTTTATGCTTGATGTATACACTCAATGCAATTGAAATTTCAGAGTTTAAAGCTGAAAAAATTGTACTGAAAAGGCCAAGTATTTTCTAAAGCATGCAAACGTTCTGGAAATTGACAATACGAACTAGATATGTTTCTGATGAAGGATGTAAGTTAAAGATCATCGAAGAATTGATGGCTTCACCAAGAAAATCGAAGCAATGCTGCATCTTGATTGTTTAACATATATAAATTCTGAGTCTATGTAATATGAAGAATTAGACTGATCTTATACTCGTATTCTCTTACAAACTTCTCAGTTGTTCAGAAAAATTCATGCAAGTTAAGGTTATATATATAGCATATGTTCCAAAATCAACAAGGAAAAGGAAAGCAGAGGGAAAAGACCAAAACGTCCACGTTTCATAGAAATATTAAAAGTTAATCCAAATCCTACTAGGTTTTGGAAAGCCCTCCTTGTATATATAATCTATGGACATCTATATAGTGTATATATCTTGCGCTAAATTTCTTTACCTTTTTACCTTGTAATAATCAGCAAATAATGGCTGAAAGCAACAAACAATCAATAAGAGGAGATAGGTTAAGTAATTTGCCCGATGATGTTCTTCTCCGCATTCTTTCTTTACTTCCATCATCCCATGATTCAATAAGAACAAGTTGCTTATCTTCAAGGTTTAGACACCTTTGGAAATCCGTCCCCATTCTTGATTGCAGAGACAATCTATGTCGTGCAAATACTTTTGAAGCATTCATGAACAATGTCTTACATAATCATGAATTAAGGGTTTGGAAATTTCGTCTTCAGGTTTATGACTACACGTGTATTCCAAATTCAGTCTATAATTGGATTCATCGTTTTACAGAAGCGAGTTCACTTAATCTTGAGGAGCTTCATATTCATGTACCTTTATATGTAAGAGACAGACATGTTAATTTACCTGGTGCAGTTTTTTCATGTCCAAGACTGAAAAATCTAAGATTGATTGGTGGTCTCAGAATCGACAACATTCCTAGTGATGTCGGTTTCCCATGTCTCAAGACTCTCAAGCTTATATCAGTTTCTCTTGTTGGGAACCCTAATTTGAACAATCTGCTCTCTTCTGCTGTCTGCCCCATGCTTGAAACTTTTCATATAGAAAATTGCAGCATAGAAGTTATAGAACAAATTGGAGATAATAATATACACAAAACTTTTGTGATTAAATACATTAGAGGGACTATGGGAGAAATTAGTGATTATTGTTCAAGTAACCAATTGTCGACCGTCGATTCGGCACCAAATATGGATCCAACCTTTATGTTTCTGAAGATGATTAAGAAGGTTAAGCAGCTGGAGATCTCTTACGCCGATGTGAGTTCCATTACTCTCTTCATCCTAATTACATGTTTCTTTTTCCCTTTCAGGATTTATTCATTAACATATTCTTTTTTTTTCCCTTGATGTAGATGTCACAGTTTGTGGAGCTTATCAGCAAAGAGTATAATCAACCTGTTTTCAAGAATTTGAGACATCTTGTGGTTAAAGACTGTCGTTATGTCGACACTTTGTCTTTGTTGCTCAAACATTCACCCAATCTGACTTCTTTGGTTTTGGAAGAGGTAAGTAAATTATTTAGAACATGCATATGTATTGAATTAGTAGATTAATTATTTTAACTTCTTTTTAATATTTTTCCTTCCTACTTGATCTTATAATTAATTGTAAAATTCTATTTCTCTTGTGCTATTAGTTTGAGTTGATGACTGATGATGAACCTGAAGCAGCAGCTAGTTTTACCAAGTGTTTGTTATGGAATCTTGAGACAATTCAAATAATTATCAAAAATTCATATATGACAACGAATGAGGTTGAAGTTGTGAAGCAATTTTTGAAGAATGCATTAGTCTTGAAGAAGCTGGTTTTATGTGTTCAAAGAGGTTCAACGGATCATGAAATGAAGACAAGCATTCTAAGTCAACCAAGAGCTTCAACTCAATGTGACATAGAATTTCATTCAAACAAATCTTTGATCGATGGTCAGGGGATTGGAATTGTGTATTGATATTTAGTTATCTACATCAAAACAATAGGAGAATTTAATATATTTACGGTAGTTCTTTTTGGGCAGTATTGAATTGAACATAATAACAATGAATTAATTAATTTCAGCTTAGTAGAGTACTGGACTCTTAGTTCCAGCCTACCTAAACCAAGAGGTCTTAGGTTCAACTCTCACGGAATGTGAGTTTCTCTCACGGAATGTGAGTTTGTTTGTAATTTGTTTGTTTATTTGGTAGATATGTAGTTGATAGTTTCTAGTTTGGGTTGAATTCTCATTTAGATGTTTGGGTATAAAGATTTATTTGAATTGTAATGAGATTTCACTGGGTTTGTTTGTTGGGGAAGGGGTTTGTTGGCTCATAGATTAGCATTTCGGTATTGTAGCTAATCATGTAGCGGTGTACGGGTCTTCCTGTGCGTTTGTAATCCCAATCTCTTTAAGAAATGAAAATGATTCTTATTCAAAAAAAAAAAATTAATTTCAGCTTAATTATATGAATTTCTCTTAAATTGTTTTGCTTACATTTTGATTTCAATATAATATCAACAAGAATATTTGCCTAATTTAGCATATATATGTTCCAAAATCAATACGGAAAAGGAAAAGAGAATGCAAATACCTTTGGAAATCGGTCCCCATTACCATTAGAATGCAAAAATTATTATTGGGTTGATTACAGTACTTAAGCCCAAAGGAAGTTCAAACCTATCTGAATTTGTTGACCCAAACGAAAATTGATTTGGAAGCTCCAGCCCAAGAAAAGTTTCAATATCTGTCCAGCCCAAGAAATCTGATCTCAGTTTTTTTTCCCTTCAATTTATACATGATATGTTCATGATAAATTATACAATACACCGTTAGTAGAGTTTAGCAGACTATACAAGCGGGTCCTGAAGGGTGACATGTATCCTCTAGGGAATAGATTGAAATATTTAAAACTTAATTAATTAAAAAAATGGACATGTATCAACTCCACAATCCGCTTGTAGAGTCTAAAATTTACACTGCCAGTATATCAAATAATTACCCTATGTTCATTACATGTATTATTCTCACTTCTTGAATCAATATGAATATTTTAATGCCAAAAGAAAAAAAAACGAAAAGAATCAATATGATTATTTGGTTACATAAAATCAAAATATGGTGAGATTTCATGCATAAAGCATGATTCATATAGGAAACCACTCAAGTGTTAAGATACATAACATTTCACCTGGACTGCCTTATGGATTGATTTCCAAATTGACTTTACACAATTGAATAAGGAAATTTTCCATATATGATAAGAGAAAATCAATAATTTTCTACAAAATTAGCCAGCAATTTGCTAAATACATGAAGGGGATCAATATATGGGAAATGGATGCTTGAAAAGATCAAAGGGAATGCTGCATCTTATTAGAAAATACATTTTTAGGCAAGATGATGATGAGATATAAAAACCATATATGGGAAAATATTTTTATTTCGTGTATTACAAGGAAATGCCGGAATACCTACTCTTTCGAATTCGAGTTATATATACTCAAATGAAATGTGCAATATCATGGCAACCAGCAGTGTGTGTCACAACAAGAGAAAAAGGGAGAAGTGGGTTTCTTTCGTTGAGGAATATTTTTGGATTCAATAAATTTTGCATAGGAAATATTCAAGAGCCAAGGAAGAGGTCATTGTTCATGGTGGAATATCAAGGGAGACTTCTCTAATCAACTGCAGGTAACTCTTCTTTGTTTTTAATTCACTAATTAACTTAATTACATATAAATTCTTTCTTGTCTTGAGTTTCATTTCCAGTATTCTTTTGTTCGTGTATATATACTACATATCTATATCTAATAATCAAATAGTTGGTTGATCTCTTGTTATAGGTGGCAGGAACAACTGCAGATCACTGCTTTGGCTAGCAAGTTGGTGAAGTCTTAAGGCCGTGGCATATTTTCATTATATGTTGATAAATTTGAATGTGTTGCTAGCTAGTTTAAGTCTATGGATGTTATGATTATGCTATGTTTATTCCAAAACAATATAATAGGTGCAGATTTTACTTTTGTTGCCTTAAATGTATTGAGGCTGTGCATGATTGACACCTGTCTTTGTTTATTCAAATATTATGACTATATTAATGCAAAATGCAGAGCATTGGGACAATGAGAACAGAGAAGTCTTTGCTCTTTTCTCTTCCATTTTCCAGATTTTCTTTTGATGTTTTTTAGCTTGTTTTTTATTGTTTTTTTACTTGAACTCTTTTAAATTAATTAATTTCCTCATTTTCCTTCTTCATATTCTTCTTCAAGCTTACTGTTAAAACACAACATATATGTGTTTTATGAACTCTAAATTAATATAGCAAAAAAAAAAAGAAGACACTATGATCCGTTTGTGATTCAAGTGAATTAGAAAATAAGAGCTTCAATCCTAGAGTACTGTTAACAAATATGATTTGGTGAACTTTTTCTTCTCTGTTTGGATGTCCTTAATTAGAAAAGATTCAAATCCAATCCGACCATCACCACCAATATTCAAAGGCTGAGGCAGAGATGCCATGTTCATTAAGTTCCCTTTCTAAATCTCTGAGTTTTTCCTACTGATTTGCTATTCCAATAATGTTAAGTCAATTTCTCTGTTATTCCTATGTAAGCCTTTAATGGCTCATTTGCATCATGTGAAATTCAGAGTTCAGAGACTTGAAAGGGGATTGAAATTGTGTATTGATATTTAGTTTATTTACATCAAAACAATAGTATATATGATTTGAATTCAACATAATATATGTTAGTCTTTTAAATTGTTTTGCTTAAATTTTGATTTCAGTATATAATTATATATAATAATAATATCGACAAGCATTGCCTAAACAATAGTATAAGTTATCGAATAAGAATTTGACCCGCGTCGCGTATCTGATTATGGTGGGTGAGTCTCATAACAGAGGCAGCTGCGTACGCGACCTGCTTAAATTGAAACAAGCCGCTTACCACTTGATCCAACCCCTTGTTGGTATTTATCTAATAATTGGTTCTAATAATCCCTTCCTGTCGGCTTAACTGATTAATTGAGATTGGCCCATAATTATAATGAAAGCCTAATAGCCCTATGGCGTTTTATCAAATAT
>AWUE01014254.1:0-11398 GCA_001974825.2 Corchorus olitorius
GAAGGGATTATTAGAACTTTTTTTTTTGTTCATTTTAATATAGTTTCTTAAGCCCATTGTTTGTTTTTTTTTTTTCCTAATAGGATTAGGAGTCTAATTAGGCGAAATTAGGTTAAGTGACATATATATAGCCGCGAACACATCAAAATCCCCATAACGAAAAAAATCCCTTGCAATAATTTTAAATTAAATTTCGTAATCGATCGATGGGTAAGCGAACCAGAACCAAAACTGTTTCCAACAGCAACGTAGCCCTAGACGACAAGATCTGCACACGACCAGACGAAGAAAAAGACAATGTAGCCGTAGACAGGATCAGCTCTTTACCCCACGAAATCCTTTGCCACATAATCTCCTTCCTTCCACTCGTTGAAGCAGTTCGCAAGTGTCTTCTCTTAAAGATATTTATTCCGATTTTCACTTATTTTTCTAATCTCAACTTTGACGATTCTTCGAAGAAGAACTCATTCCACGCTGAAAGCTTCATGGCGTTTGTAGAGACGGTTTTGTATCGTCAAGAACGTTTAAACAAACTTCGGATAAGTTGTCACAAATCTGTTAATGCTCATCGACTCAATTTATGGATTCGACATGCTTTATATCGCAAGCTTAAAGAGCTTGATTTGGTCATTGATTATAAGAGCAAGGACTTTGATCTGAGGGCTACTCAGGGAATCTTTACTTGCGAATCATTGGTGGCACTCAAATTGGACCTTATGTATACTAAAGACTTCGTCTTAAAAGTTCCCAACAAAATTCGTTTACCCAATCTCAAGATTCTCCATCTCAAACGTATTAAATTTTGTTCCGACGATGATTTGAATCGAAGACTGATTTGTAGTTGCTCAGCTCTTGAGGAACTGGTTATTGAAGGATGTAGATTCGACAATGGCTGCAAATTCATAATCTCTAATGATACATTGAAGAGATTGACAATATCATACCTCAATTGTTTCAAAGGAGATCATACTATTGCCATTGATGCCCGAAGCCTTGTCTACTTCGATTGTGGTTGCATACCCAAAACTTTCATACCAATCAATCTGAAATCCATTGTGGAAGCACATGTTGAACTGTTGTGTTGTTATGACTCCTCTTCTGGATCTAGTGTCATTCATAGTGAAGCTGCAATTGAGTTGTTTAAAGGCATTAGTGAGGTTCAATCACTCCATTTATCTGGTTCTTTCGGAACGGTCAGTAAGTACTTATTGAAAATTCAATGAATTGTAAGCTTTTTATGTTTATGTACTAACAAATTTCTCACAGGATTTTCCAAATTTTATCAAGCAATTCCCGGTGTTGCGTAAATTGACTTCCTTGAGAGTTGATGCTGAGTTCTATATTGGGTGGGAAAATATACTACCAGATTTTCTATACTGTTTTCCTAGTGTAAAATCTCTTGCTATTAAGGTAGTGTATGCAAAATTACACATTGATTTGACATTAATCCCATTTATATATTCAATTTGAGTGTGACACTTATATGAACGTTCCATTTGATTTGATTCTTGTTCATCAGGTCAATCTGTCAAAAATGATCGATCACATTGATGATCTTCCAATACCTGATAAATTCCCTTTCTATCTATCGAATCAACTCAAGACTGTTGCATTTTCGTCATTCGAAGCTGGTAATAAAATGCAGCTGCAAATGGTCGAATACTTTCTGAAATATGCCAAAGTTCTGGAGAGATTGACAGTCGAGACAAGATCAAGAAGCATGAGGCCAAAGTCGAGCTTGAGAAGACAATTTTCCAAGTTGTCCAAAGTCTCAAAGGACTGCAAAGTCTTGGTTTTCTGATTATCTTATGAATTAGCGAATTACATCGCAAAGTTATATTGTTGTTTTAATTCAAACATTTACTTCCAGAATATCCAATTTAGATTCTGACATTAACTCTGTTCCTTTGGGATCACTCTGTTTTCGTATTTTGGTTCTAATGTTGTTCAAGACTTAAGTATAATTAAAAAATAAATTGCAGGCCTTCTACTATAGACTCCAACTTGTGAATTGTGATACATAATAGAGCTAATCAAATCTTAGACAACTAAAACTCGTTTTGAAAAAATTTGTGTATTTAATATATTGGTAGTTATAAATGAAATTAGAGATTTGGCATTTCTAATTGATTTATTTATGTACGTTTCAATTTCTAAATAGGGAAGCCAATGTAGTAACACATTCTCCAGCTAGGATTGAGCTGGATAATCGTGTGGTGCTAAATAATCGTGTGGTGCGGGATTAGCACATTCTCTGGCTAAGATTGAGCTGGATAAGATTGAGCTAGATAATCGTGTGGTGCGGGATTAGCACATTCTCTGGCTAAGATTAAGCTGGATAATCGTGTGGTGCGGGACTATTCTTCCCAGCGTTTGTAATCTCTAATTATTGATTAATGAAAGTAATTATTTGATTAAAAAAAATAAAAATAAAAAATTTGTGTCTTTATCCCTTTTGGTTTGTATATTGTGTGCATTTCTGAAACCAAAATTCAGAATAAAATATCACTATATTTTTTTTTTAAGATTAATGATAAGTGAATGTCTCATTAACCAAGTATACTAGTGACCCTCCCAGTCTCAAGTCCCTACCCTTTCCCTCATTTTACATCTAGTTTTTCCAACCCTTTTCTTTCTACCCAACCCTAAATTTTTTAAAAAGGGAAATTTATTTTTTAATTAGTAATAAGGAAAAAGAATTACTGAAGCCCTAAAATTCTTCTAGTTCTTCCAGCCCTAACATTTTCTTTCTACCCAACCCTAAATTTTTTAAAAACGGAAATTTATTTTCTTAATTATTAATAAGGAAAAAATTACTGAAGCCCTAAAATTCTTAAAAAGGAAATTAAATTTTCGTTGATTACGCTAATAAGGAAAAAAATACTAAGCCCTAAAACTTTTAAAAAGGAAATTCAATTTTCGTTAATTACTAATAAGGAAAAAATTATTGAAGCCACCCTCTCAGATCCCCTACCCTTTCCCTCATTCCGCATCTAGTTTGGTTTCTCTTTGCCCTAACCCTAAAATTTCTAATAAGGAAATTCAATTTTGGTTAATTACTAATAAGGAAAAAATTATTGAACTGCCCTCTTAAATTCCTACCCTTCCATCATTCTACATCTAGTTCTTCCAACCAGTTTCAATCTACCCCAACCCTAAAATTTTTAAAAAGGAATTTAATTTTCGTTAATTACTAATGTTAATCACTAAGGAAGTTGCATTTTGCAAAAGACTAATCAAACCCATTTTTAACCATTATTTCCTTTAGCTGGCAACACAACCCATCCCCTACTAGCATTGAGGTAGGGTGAGTTTCTTGAATCGGATCAAGTAGACCGAATATATGTCAATATCAATTCTAATATGACCTTTGCTCCATTGCAATGGCTGATTAATTAGTTACAAAGGAAATTACTTGAAGAACACTTGTGGTAGTTTTCAATGGGAAGGACATGAATCAAGAATTTTATTTTAAATTTTTTTTTGGTATATTTACAAGTTAAATCTTATTCGAGCCGGGTTGGCCCATTATGAGGGTAAAGCTCTCCCAACAATGGTTTTCTCCATTCACAAGACTCGAACCCGAGACCTTGCTTAAGGGGAATAAGTGTCAAATCACTTGAACCAACCACTTATTGGTTTTAATTAAAAGAGTACATCATTAACCTATGATTAGAGTAAATAATTAAACTCCATTGCCATCACTTTCTGTTTAGCTCAATTACCATCTCTTTATTCACATAAATTGATAGTAAATCTTTATCTTTTAAATAATTTTTCTCATTGAAATCATTAAACCAACAATTTTTGTTTTGACAAAAACCAAGTTCATCTTTTCTTCCACTTGGGTGGGTAGTTGGCAACTTTGAAGTAAGCATTGGATCTAACACCTTCACCATCCCATTCCTCTCCAACTGCAACCCATATGACGTGTCATTATATGATTGGCTAATACAAACCACAGCAACATGATAAATATGCACTTGCCCTTACTCAATCAAAACCTTCACAAAGACCAAACTTTTTCATTAGAACAGCCCTTTTCTTCCAATCACACTTTAGTACAAAAAAGAACTGTGGGCAGTTCACATGAAACCAAAGAGTTTGGTCTGATTAATTAAAAGAAAAATTTTTTTAAAAAAAAAAACTTTGGACTGAGATTTCAGAGTTTATGAATATTTTCTTTCCTCGTTTATTTTTCAACGTTTTCACCGCCTTGTTGCCCAAAAAAATACACCTTCCTAAGGAAAAAAAATCTCTTTTATTAAATTCCATTGTTCACTTTCTTTATATGCCTTGATCCTTCATAAAATCAGCCTTTTTGGGTTTTTTTTTTAATTAAAAGCCAAAAAAGAAAAAGTCGTGGATTACTAGGTATTTTCGTAATTCCCGGTAGCGGTAGCCTTGTTTCAAGCTTATATGAGCTTTATTTGTCCTTTTTTGATCCCTTTGATAACACTTGTTCAAGGCTTTAAGAAATACCCAATTTGAGTTTTTCCATTAGAATTCCCCTTTGAAGTTTTGAAATTTTCCCTTCTCAAAAACTGATCTTTCCCCCTTGATCCTTGAACACCGGTTCAAGTGTTCAAGAAATTAGAACCCAGTCTGAGTTTTGATTAGAAATTTTAGGAAAAGATGAGTTTTAGCATAAAGCAATCAGCTTTGGCGACATGCATGGATGTCTCCAACTCGTTTGTTCAGAGAAGGACACCTTTGGCAATTTGTAGATCTTCCTTTTCACCATCTTTGAACCTTCAGAACAGCCCCAAAAGGGCCACTCTTTCAGTGTCAAAGCCTTTGCACATCTCTTCTATTGAGAGTATTGGTAAGGAGAAGAAGCCTCTGATCCAATGCAAGGCTTATGAAGCCGATAAATCACAGCCTATTGAGGCAGCTGGGGAAGTGAAAACAGATGCTGCAAAAAGGGTTAAAATTGGGATTTATTTTGCGTTTTGGTGGGCTTTGAATGTGGTTTTCAATATATATAACAAGAAGGTCTTGAATGCCTACCCTTACCCTTGGTTGACCTCAACTTTGTCCCTTGCTTGTGGTTCCTTGATGATGTTGATTTCATGGGCTACAAGGATTACTGAGGCACCCAAAACAGATTTTGAGTTTTGGAAGACTTTGTTTCCGGTGAGTTTTCTTGTTTTTCCTGCCCCTTTTTTTTGTTTGGTTGGTGAGAAAGTGAGGGAAAGTGAGAGAAAATGATAGAAAGTTGGGTTTTTGGACTTTGATGTTGCTGAATTGAGAATCATGTGTTTTATGTTGTTTGGACGGTAGGGAGGAAAAAGTTAAAACTGCAGCATGGTTTGGGGTTTCAGTTTTAAGAAAATTACAGTTTGTCCAATTGCAGAGAAAGTGAAGGAAATGAAAGGGAACTAAAATTTGGTATTATTTGTCCTATCTTAAATTCAAAAGAAAATTAAGAAAAATACAATAATTGATGGATTTTCATGTTTTTTCAAAATTAAGATTTCAATTCATTAATTTCTCCAGTCTTGGTTTGCAACATGAGACAGTGGATTACAATCTTGTTGAACTTCTGTGTTTCTTTTTTTCCTAGGTCGCCGTGGCACATACAATTGGACATGTAGCAGCAACTGTAAGTATGTCTAAAGTTGCAGTTTCATTCACCCACATCATCAAGAGTGGTGAACCAGCTTTCAGTGTCCTGGTTTCGAGGTTCTTGCTTGGAGAGACCTTCCCTCCATCAGTTTACCTCTCCCTTGTTCCAATCATTGGTGGTTGTGCTCTTGCTGCTGTGACTGAACTCAACTTCAATATGATAGGTAAAAACAATAATCTTTATGGTATATATGTTAAACTATTACTTTTTGTGTCTCATTATAGCTGTTGTTTGTGCTGTTTATTGTTATTGGATTTTTATTAGTATCTGATTGCTTAGAAATTGTATGATTAGGATTTAGGAAAGGATATGTGGATAAACTCTGAAGTCAATATTTTCTTTATCATCAGGATTTCTGGAAAACAAAACCCCTCTATAATGTTTGCTTACATGAGGTGAATGTCTCATTATATGACATTGAGCTCACTCAGCATGATATCTGTTGTAAATCCTTTTGGTTTTATCTTGGTTTTTCAACAACTGGACCAGAAGAGGTTCACTATGTGGTCCTCAATTTCAGTCATATGATTTATTAACTGTGTTTTAGACTTTTAGTTACCATGGTCTTGTTTTCTGCTGGTATTTTGGGTTTGCAATCTTTTATATTTATGTTGCTTGAGGTTCTTAGCTATGGTTGAGATTGTAAGGTTAATGGATTTGCAGTTAAGGGCTTTGTTAATAGTGTTGAACTTGGTTGTCACTGTGTATTTCAGGTTTTATGGGAGCTATGATATCAAACTTGGCATTTGTCTTCCGTAACATATTCTCAAAGAAGGGCATGAAGGGGAAATCTGTTAGTGGGATGAACTACTATGCTTGCCTATCCTTGATGTCTCTTGCAATTCTCACACCATTTGCAATTGCTGTAGAGGGGCCACAGATGTGGGCAGCTGGATGGCAAACAGCCGTATCTCAAATTGGACCTCAGTTCATCTGGTAATAGCATGATAGAACATATTCTTGATTTCTTGTTCTGCTTTTATTTGATTTATCACGGAGATGCTTTGATGGTGTTAATACTTACTGGAATTTGTTTTCTGATTAGGTTAGGGCTTACCTAAATAGAATAACTTAGATGCTTGACTGAGAGAAAACATTGGATGTGTTCAACTCTTTGAGTTTACTTCATGAATCATGATGTCAAGTGTCACGCTTAAATCTGCACTAGAAATATATGGTGAAATGCCATCTGAAAAGGATTGTATACACTATTGTTGCCTATGTGGGTCTTGAATTTCATGTCTTTTTCATGAGCTCATTCAATTGGATGATTTATTCGTTTGGCTTATTTAAGGTTTACTAAATATTATATCATATGCCTTAAGAAACACATGTAGCCTGAATTACTGTTGAAGATTCAATGGCATGAGTGTTTTTTTCACCTTGAAGGTTGAGTACTGATGTTTATTTCGTGTTTGAAACTTCATCTTGAATGTTGAAAATTATACTGTTTCTTTTCTCCACTCCTCTGAATTTTGAATAATTAGATACTCTTTAATGGACATAAATCAAATTTTAATGATATATGCTATTTTTACTTATTCAATTTTGCTAACAAAGGTTTTTGTGGATTTTATTGCTCAATAGGTGGGTAGCAGCCCAAAGTATTTTCTATCATCTCTACAATCAGGTCTCATACATGTCCCTCGATGAGATCTCTCCCTTGACATTTAGCATTGGTAACACCATGAAACGTATTTCTGTTATCGTATCTTCCATCATCATCTTCCACACACCCGTCCAGCCCATCAATGCTCTTGGAGCTGCCATCGCTATCCTTGGAACTTTCTTGTATTCCCAGGTGAGTGACCTTGTGATTTATGAACTCTGCATTCTTGTTGATAAGTTTGTAACAGCTTTATGTTCTGACCTGTCTTGGTCCCAATTAGATAACTAGACATATGGACAAATATCTTGTCTGGATTGTTCGCATGTATCTTGTATGTTTGCCTTTGGAGGATCTTTTTCTGTAGTGATAAGGTCTATTGCATATCATTCTAAAGAAGCACTGCATTTAAGATTTGGAACTCTTTATAGCTCTATTAAGTGAATTAATAAGGTGAAAAGTAATGGAACACATAAATACCGTCTAGGTTGGTTGGCTTGGTCTAGTCTAGGATATATCAAATGTGGGCCTGTGGTACTGGTCTAAATTTTGAATATCTTAGTTGTTTGGTGTCTTTGAACTTTGATCTATTTGTTGGACTACTTTTAGCACCTAACTCAGCGCCTCCTACAATATTTTGGTGGTAGATGTGCCATTTGAATGGTGTGATAATTGAGTTTCCCCTCTTACATAAGAATGATGACCGACTTTCTAATTTTATGAAAAATCGAAGCCGTGCTGTAGTTAGTGAAGAATTATATATTGACACTGGGGCCAGGATTAGGCTGCTAATATGATGGTTGACATCTTCGGTGTTAGGTGGTTTCGATGTACCAGTTGAACCATATGGACCATCATGCACCTAACACCGGGCATCTAACGTGATCTTGGATTAGTATATTCCCTGTGCCTCATTAGTCAAAGATGCTTTTAGCAGATTCCATATATATAATAATATCACTCTAAATATGTTAAGTATATGCTTGGTTTCTCCTCTTGTGAACAATGAGGTCTTAAATTCTTAAGAATTATAATAATATATCTTGAGAATGATTGATTTCTTTTATTCTTAATCACGTGTGGTTCTCTTTTACAGGCAAAAGTATAAGTAATCTGTGGGGATTCAATAATTTTGATTCATCATGTAACCATAGATGATGAAAGAGAAAAATGGTATCATCTGGAAGGAATTTAGAAGAGTTTTCGTAGTTGTTATTTGGGGATCCACGATTGCAGGATTCTGGTCTATCAGATAGACCGACCGGCAACTTATCATAATGTAGATAATAATATGATTATAGGCAGTTTTTTTTTTTTTTTCAATTTCAATGCGGCTGAGAGGGGAACCTGTTTTGAATAAACAAGGATTAATGTTGCAACAAAGCCTTGTCTTATGTAAGCAGACATGAATAAGAACGAGAAACAATGCTACTTTTATATAATTTCTTGTTTAAATTATGGTGTTAATTTCTTTTTTATATAGAAATGGACAGCATGGTCGGTATTAGATACTACTTAGCTTATGGTTTACACTTAAAATCTATGGTCTAAAAAGCATTTGGAAAAGCTAACTTGCAATTTAATTTTTTTTATAAAAAGCTTGCTTCGTTAACATGTGAGCTTGTCCCTTCAAGCATTGAAATGAAAGAATTTGGAGAAATAAAAGGCTAAAATTAGCTCTAGTTTGCACTTGATCTCCATTATCATGTGACCTTGTCTCTTCATGGAGTTCAAAGAATAACATTTTGACTCCACATAGAGACAAAAACTTGACTCCACATTGGCCCTAAACCCTACTTTAAAGTTAATAATTTCTAATCATCTTCATTCTTCATCCTAATCAAAATTTGGAGCATTTATTAATTGTTGCTGGTGGATTAAAATGAAAGGAAAAGAAATGGGGACCCCCAGGTGGGAGGTTCGTTTAATGGTAGCCGTTCATCACAAGAAAAATATCTTTGGAGACAAAATAATGAATCAGAAGACATCTCAAATGATCCACAGCCGTTTGTTGGCCTGGCTTGATTGAATCCATCAATGGGTAGGGTCTCTTCAAAAGTACAGCTTACATCATTGAGTCACTTTCTAATGGATTTTTCTACTTTTTGATGTTGCAATGGGATGAAAACGAAGCCCATTACCGACAAAACATAAAAGACATACTTCCTTGATGTTGGGCATTGGGTGGCCCGTGGCCGCTGCCCGCTGCCCAGCTGAGATTATGAAGTTGGGCTGCAAACTGCCAGGTTCTCTACAGTAGGTTCCCAACCTTATTACTGATGAAAAGGATTCCATATATAGTTTTCCTTTTCATAAACCTCATTCACTTTGAAATTGAACAAATAAGACTTCATATGTTTAAAACTATCAAATTCTTAGCATCGAACTTATTTCTTGAATTTTATTTTGACTAATGCCCCAGTCAACATTTACAAATCATGCCAGCATTCTCAAAATGACAACCAAAAAAACTTAGAAAAAAGAAATGAAAGAGGACAGTTGAACGGGAACCTATGTAAAGGTTTTGTATCATAGATATGTAAATGAAAGCTATTCATACAAACGCAGAGAAACCTGAGAAAGACTACAAAAAGCATTTCAGTGAAAGTTGGGACAACCATTTTCAAGTGATGAACGAAAACAATGGCAGCACAAAACCTTCACAATTAGACCTGCAAATGCTTGATCGCTGTGTGGACATCCTTATCACCTCTGCCACTGCAATTAACAATAACTCTGGTGCCATTCGGTAGAGTTGGACACAGCTTCTCCAAATAAGCTAGAGCATGGGATGTCTCCAAAGCTGGGATTATGCCCTCCAGTCGAGATAATCTCTTGAAAGCTGCATATCTCAAATGATTAAGCACCAAAATGAAAACAAAGAAAAAATTAAGTGCATAATTAGTAAAAGACAGGCTTAAGAAGAAAAATGTAGCTTCAGACCTTCCAATGCTTCTTCATCGGTGACACTGTGGTACTCAGCACGCCCTACATCTTTCAGAAAACTGTGCTCAGGTCCAACACCAGGATAATCCAAGCTGGATACACACAATGAAATGTCGAAAAGTTATTCAAAGAACAATAAAGCAGGCCATATATAACTACAAGAAAAATATGAACAAATCCATCAATCAAAACTCTACCCTGCACTAATGGAATGAGGTTCAATTATTTGTCCATCGTCATCCTGCAACAAGTAGCTCATAGCACCATGCAACACTCCCACTTCTCCCTTTGTCAAAGTAGCAGCATGCTTGCCACTATCCAAACCAAAACCTGCAGCCTCTACACCAACCAACCTAACATCCTTGTCATCAACAAACTCATGGAAAAGTCCCATAGCATTTGAACCTCCACCAACGCATGCAACAAGTACATCTGGTTTCCCTCCCCATTTTTCCAAAGCTTGTTTTCTAGTTTCTTTACCAATCACGGCATGGAACTCTCTGACCATCATAGGATATGGATGTGGCCCCGCAACAGAACCCAAAATATAATGAGTTGTCTCTACATTAGTCACCCAATCCCGGATGGCTTCTGATGTAGCATCCTTCAGAGTTGCAGTACCCGAATGAACTGCTCTAACCTACATGGTAAAAACATACAGCTTAAGATCAAGCAATCCAAATCAGCCAATTCAAAGAGAAGGTGACAACATCATCATAAGTTAAAGTGTCGCATCAGAATCAGCATTACAAAGTATAACAAGTTCCATCTCAGTGGACAAACATTTACCTCTGCACCAAGAAGTTTCATTCTGAAAACATTAAGAGCCTGCCTTTCCATATCTTGAGCACCCATGTAAATAATACACTGCAAACCAAACCGTGCACACACAGTAGCAGTAGCAACTCCATGCTGACCAGCCCCAGTTTCAGCAATGATCCGCCTCTTTCCCAAATGCTTAGCTAGCAATGCCTGAGCAACAGCATTATTGATCTTGTGCGCGCCAGTGTGGTTAAGATCCTCCCTCTTAAGGTATACAAGTGGCCCTTCACCATTAGGACGCTTGTAGTGCTCTGACAGCCTCTCTGCAAAGTAAAGTGGACTTTCCCTACCAACATAGTCTTTCAGAATTCCAGCTAGTTCTTTCTGCAAAACATAAATGGATTCCTCAAAATTACTACACCACTACCAAAAACAAAATTCCTTACAAAAGAACT